>MZNV01002580.1:0-68740 GCA_002081555.1 Protostelium mycophagum | reverse complement strand
CAGGTTCTTCGGATTGCCGACTTTCAAGCCAGTTTTCTGACTTTGGACAGGGGTGGAAAGTGTGAGACACCCACCCACCCATTAGTTTCTGGAAGAAGCTTTGGTTTTGTACCGATAAGGGACGACAAGTGCGAACATCGGCTGGGATGGGAGCCCAGTGTGGCAACCGAAGGCATGATGAACGCGCGTGTGGTCGCAAAATAAATAAAGGTACATCGGTAATTGTAGAATATATTTATTTCGAGGATTGTAGCGGTTTTTTACCAGATGTCAGCCGTTGTTTTCCGCCATTGAGATCCATTCCCGCAAATCAACCGCTTGAGATAGAGGAACACTGGATTAATCTTTATGAGTGGAGTAGATTCTCAACAGCAGCAGCTCTGCATTAAAGTTGTATTACTCGGTCAATCGGGAGCAGGAAAATCCCGCTTGGTTTTCCGTTTGTTCCAGGAAAAATTCTTTCCAATTACGCCTGAAATTTTGGGAGGAATGGACATCCTCATACTCTTGCATTCTCGGATTGTGTCAATTAATAGGATTATTAAACATCACTGGCCCAAAAATGTCGAAATGTTTTGGCTAACATCATTCCACAGCTGCCTTTCTCACAAAAGTTGTGGATTTAGATGAGCAAACACAACTTAAATACGAAGTGGGTTTTTCTGTTTTCATTTGTCCAAGTTGTTTTATAGAATGATTTGTGACCAAAATACAAGATATGGGATACAGCCGGACAAGAAAGATTTCGCAGTTTGGCTCCAATGTATTATAGAAACGCGCATGCCGCTCTCATTGTCTATGATGTATCATCGAGGGTGGGTCATTCGGTGAATCAATTAAATGGCCAAATTAAGTTTATGAAGGAATCATATGAGAAAGCAAAGAGCTGGATCAATGAATTTAAAGAGAAATCAGAATCGGCGGAGGGAAAGGTGATTATTTATTCTCGGATTACATGTATGAACTTCTAAAGCAGGTTGTCATGTTTGTTGCCAATAAATTAGATCTGGGCAGAAGGGCTGTCGAGCAAGATGTGAGAATTTTCGTCGACTTTTCAAGGAATTCTCGTTTCCATGAACACCCTGAAATTTCCACGAATTGTCATTGAAATTTTTCAGGAAATTCACAAATTTTGCCAAGACAACGGGTTACATCCTTTTGAAACAAGTGCGAAGGATGGCACCGGCGTACACGAACTCTTCACCGAGATAGGTAAGAAACGTCGACATGACCCCTGTACAATGTACAGTTGTCGACATTTCTGAGATGTACAGGACACAAGATACCACGTAATACGATCGTCATAAAATCAACCCCGTCAAGGTTAGCCCCTGAAAAACCAAAGAAAGAATGCAAGTGTTAAATTTTGGCTGTATTGTTTTTTGGATTTAGAATGCCACGTTGCAGAGTGATAATCCTCGGTAATTAACGTGTTTGTTACCGTGAACTTGGGGATCTGACCAGAAGCTGCAAGGCACCATCGTGATGTTGTCGTCAATGCCTCTTTGGTTGTCTGTGGGGTTTGGAGTTTAGAATGTGTCATCGCCCATCACCTCAGAGTTGTGTTCAAACCCTCGGCAATATAACGTGTCTATTACCACAATCTTTAGAACCCGACCAAATGCATCATGATGTCGTTCATGTCATGCGTTTGTTGTGACAGCTGGAGAAATCAGCCACTTTCCTTTAGAGAAAACTCGGCGGGAATCTGTTTTGACACACGGTATTGGGTCCGACTCTCAACACACCGCGCACGCACCTCCACAGCACACACGCACTCACTCATGCTACGTCTATACGTCCTGCTCGCCTTCTTTCTGGCGACAGCACTCTCTAATAATTGTATCAATAATCCATTACCTGGTGCCACTTATGCACCTGGCTACTGCGGGTTTTACCACTTCGTCAACTTTGGAAAACAACAAGGTGATTTCGATTTAAATGTCATGTTTACATTTTTACATTTAATGATGGTCTTATGTCCGTAGGGGGCCTGATCAGACCAAGAGGACTGGATACTGCACCTAACGGTGACCTCATCACGGTAGATAGCGCCAACGGAAACATCTGGACCGTCTATGAGGACACGAACGGAAATGCACAGGGTGTCATTCTCGGAAATCAACCTGGGCTCAACCATGCGGTTCGCTATTACCAAGGCTACATCTACGCATCCAGTGATACCACTGTCTACAGGTCCATTTCATCATGTTCCATGATGGTCAGAGGAGTTCAGCTTGTGTAGAGGCACTTGGTACCTGCAGCGTGCCACAACGACTCTGTCGCAGTCCGAATGGAATCGACATCATGCATTATGAAGACTCATATCGACATCGACCTGACAGGCTATAGGTGGACCTACAACGGCAGAAATACCCTCAGCAGTCAGCAGACTGTCTTGATGAATATGCCTGCTGGAGGAGCACACAACACCCGCACTCTGGAATTCAAAGACACCACCCTATACGTAAAGTGAGTTCGTCGGAATTTCAAGTATATCTCGACCAAAGGATGTGCATCAACAGTACATGATCTAAAAATAGAACAATAACAAATTGCAGCATCGGCTCAGGCAGCAACATCGACGTCGACGATTCCCGCGCAAAGATCATTTACATCTCCCTCACCTCCCCCCTCCCCGTCGACTACAACGCTGGGACCTACAACGTGATCGCCCGCGGAGTTCGAAACTCCGCCGGGCTCCGTGTCGACCAGTACGGAGTTTTGTGGTCAGCCGAAAATGCCTTGGAAATTCCAGGCGGTCCGAATTACGCAAACAACCCCGCGGACATGGTGCGGAGATTTACCCCCGATGTTCAAGGAAAATTCTTCGGGTACCCCTACTGCTACACCGAGGGGTGGGTGCCGGGTCAAACCACACCTGCCAGGACCCCGGGATATGGCCCAGGGACACAGTGGTCAAGCGGCGTTAACGGGTAATTGGAAATTTCGGGGAAATTTGCTGGTAGAGCTTGTTGTGCTGCACAAGTTGGATAAAAAATCCACAATCACTTGCCGCAAAACCACTAAAATGACAAGAGAAATTTCTGAGAAATTTCAGTAACTATGGCGACGCTTGGTGTCAGGACCCCAACAATGTGGTCAAGCCGGTGTTTCCTGTCAGAGCTCATGAGGCACCTCTTGACATCTACTTCTACAACGGCGACGCATTTCCCGGTAATAACCGTCACGTTATCAAACGCTGGAGATTTCGCTGAAATTTCGCAGGATTGAAGGGTCTGCCCCTCTCCGTGAATCATGGAGCTGTGAACCGTAGTATCTCCATTTACGCATTGAATTCCGATGGATCGGCCAATGGTGACGTCAACTCCCTGAGGAGATTGGTGTACGGGACTTACGCATGGCAAATTTCTCCGGTTGCCATGACAATCGCTCCATGCAAAGCTTATGGACAGTGCATCTTCTTCAGCGGTAAATACCTGACTTGACATCTGTCAATTTAGACCAAATTTGTGTATAAATTTTAATGCAATAAAACTTACTCGTTGTAGACGATGCAAACGGCAGTAATAATCCCGGTATCCATGCCATCGCTTACACAGCTTCTGCATCATCCTGCAATAACCCCTCTGCATGCTCCACTGGTACTTGTTGCCGCGTGGGAACGACTGACACTTGTTACTCCTCCACCAGTTACGCTTGTGTGAGTGACAGCAGCAACAATAACTATTACGTGTGTTCCCTCGGACAATCTTCTTGTAACGGTGAGTTGAAATTTCGGAGATATTTCGAGATATTTTGTGCTCATCTACAACGCAGGACAATGCTTCGACCCCTCTGTTGCGCAGTGTGTCAACGGCCAGATCCAAAATACAGCACAAATCCGTGCCGAGTGTCAAGCTATGTTCTCGGCATTGAGTTGCACCACCTCATCAGAGGATCCATCGCAAGTCGACGCAAACGGTACGACATGGTACATGATGTCATACTGACACGTCATCAGCTGTCACTGGTTCCAGGAACTGGTTGTGTTCGAATTACCCCGGGTACTGTGTCGACATTAATGCTGGCGGGAAATACAGCCAGTGTAATTCGGTAGAACAGATCTCACAAGCGATGAGCCAGTACTACAACGCGAAGGGTCCTTCTGAAGGTAATTTCATCTGGTTGTAGATGGGTTTTATTCATTTGAAACAGGAGCGAGCGCTTGCAGCTTCGGAGGACTTGGTCATGTTGTCACCCCAGCAACCCCATCCACAACCAGCGCAAACCCAGCTACCCCATCTACAACCAGTGCTAACCCAGCTACTCCATCTACAACGAGCTCAAACTCTCCCGCCTCCACTTCAAGCTCCGGAACTCCGGCAACCGGCTCCTCTACAACCTGCCAAAACATGTTCACCCAACAACAATGCAGAACGACCTCTGAAGACCCCTCCCAAATTGACGCGAACGGTACGACATTACATGTCATCTTGACACATGTCATTTTTGACATTTTTGACAGGTGTCACTGCGGCCAGAAACTGGTTGTGTTCGACTTATCCTCAGTATTGCACGGATATCGTTGCAGGTGGACAGTACAGCTCTTGCAATTCTGTGGAGCAATTGTCACAAGCCATGACTAGATATTACCTCGCTTTCGGCCCCACAGAGGGTATTACATCGTTGTAGATACTCACAAGTTCTATTCTTATCACCATAATTGTTGAACTTCATCTTTTCGCGCCATAACGTCATTTCAAATTTTGAAATGTACAGGTGCCAACGCTTGTAATTTTGGAGGGATCGGACGTCTTTACGCCGTGTCTGGCCCCACCCCAACTACCGCTGCCCCTGCCTCAACTACCGCGGCTGCTACCGCTGCCCCTACCGCGACCAGCAGCGGTAACACCTGTCAAAACATGTTCAGCGGACTGGTCTGCAGAACCTCCTCCGAAGTTCCGGCGCAAGTCGACGCAACAAGTATGTGACAAGTGTCAGATGGATTTTGACAGATGACAGGTGTCAAAAATGCAAGAACTTGGCTCTGTACCAATTTCCCTCAATATTGTGTTGACATTGCAGATGGTGGAAGATACAGCTCCTGCAATTCTGTAGAACAGCTGTCTAACGCGATGAACAATTATTACTTGGCTGTGAGCCCTTCCGAAGGTGAGATTTTCACTCTATGACGACAGTATCGCAGATGCGTACGCATCTGCCCCGAGATCGATTTTTCGCTCACAACTTCAGGTTCATCTGCCTGTAACTTTGGTGGTGTGGCTCAGTTGTACAACAATAACCCCGCATCCTCCGAAGGAAACTCCGGTGCCACCCCTGCCCCCAGTTGCACTGCAATGTTCTCCACATTACAATGCAGAACATCATCCGAAAACCCCGCCCGAGTCGACGCTCAAGGTGAAGAATTTATACCACGAAATGTTCAGGTTTTGACATTTGTCAGCCGCCAAAAATGCCAGAAATTGGCTCTGCGCCAATTTTGGACAGTTTTGCACCGACATCAACGACGGAGGGAAATACTCCAGTTGCAACTCTGTAGAGCAACTGTCTTACGCCATGAACTTGTACTACACGGAATTCGGACCAACTCAAGGTGCCAACGCTTGCAACTTTGGCGGTGTCGGGCAGCTGTATAACTGAGCCCTCAGTGGTACAGGACAATAAATCACAGTATTTGGATTTTGGTGATCTACACTATGGCTTTTCTGTGTTCTAATTCCACAAGTGAAACGAATGTACTTGTGAACAGTGTATCTTGATAAGTTCTTTAAACACGAACCACTGATCGCGTCTATGAAACATAGAGACTGATTCTTTGCAAAGACTCTCCGTTCCTCAACACGTTTTCAACTCTGGAGTGTTTTGCCGCTTTCCGAAGTCTCAAGAGCCTGCTGCTTTCGAACCGCATTGCAGGGAGCAGCAGGTAGAAGAATACAAACTATATCGCATTATATTATCATCTCTTGTGGCACACATCTGTCATGATATCGTTTTGTGATGTCATGGAGGGGGATGTTGAGTGGCGGGAGGTACCCGTATTTGGAGGAATAGTCGAGTGTCTTGCCACAAGCTTCACATTTGCAGTTAAAGATGTTGTGCGCCTCTTGCAGCCAATTTAACAGCAGGGGGAGTGACGTGTCGGGGTGTTGCAGTTGGAAGGAGCGGAGAGCCTCCCTGGCTATCTACAATTATATCAAATTATTGTCGTAAACTTTTTGCCTTTCCAAAGTCAAACAAATCATTTCAATTTTTGTACAAATACAAATTTTGGCGGGAAAAATTTCATTGAGTTTACCTCTGAGAACCTCTGGAAAACAGAAAACTCAGAGCGCTCAGAGGGGTGGTTTTTCGTCTCTGTACTGCCGAATGCACATATCTATGATTATCAGATGACATTATGACATTGCATAATGACATTATCAACATTGCATAATGGCATCATTAACATTGCACAATGACATCTTGTTGTCATGATGTCGAATGACATGATGACACATTGTCAACTCACATTATCGAGTATCATCTGGCTTGTCAAAGGTTCTGATTTGCTCCTTCCAGAATTTTCCGAGAAAAATAAAACGGCCTTGTACGTCTACAGAATGTCACATCCATCCTCTTAACGTGATCTACACGGTAACTACCGCGTTTCGAAACATTTTCCCGCGACAAACTGCAAATCCCACCTCGCCACAAGATATTTGGAGTCCTTTTGGGCGTAAACTCCAAGGCTCAGGTGCAGGGATGACTTCGATCTTTAACTTTGAATTCTCTGCGCATTCTTGTAATGTTTCTGATAGCTTTGGGCCATCTTTGCGATTGTGAGGTCGTGATGTCTTTTTGAATTGATTTTTTATTCAAAAAATACATTATTTTGTGTAATGTTAATTCGAAATCTGTCACGGGGAACACAGACTCACCTCCTGCTTTTCTCTTCTTACTTGGTCTGATGAACCCTCTTTCAAATGATGATGTCATCTCTTTGGCCTTGTTGTTGAGATCTGCCACCTTCTCATTCTCTAAATCATCGAGCAGGGTGATTGCATGTTCTTCTAAAGGCATCTCTCCTGATGTTCCAGGAAGAGGACGCATGTGGGCTGCATCGATTAGTTGAATCTGTATACATTTTTTTGGTTTTATATCACTCACGATCCAACTCTTTGTTCAACCCGCCGATCCTCTTCATCCTCTCTGCCATGTTTCTGATCTGGGCGTTCAGCGCCGCACTGCTCCCTTTTGCACTGACATATACTCCAATCAAAGAGAACAATTGTCTCATGTCTCCTCTCATAGACTCGACCTAAGAGGATGAGAAGAAGAAATGAGATGTTTTGAAAACATACGGTCTGGATTAATTCATCCATCTTTTGATAGGCAATATCAGGTTCTATTGACGAAGAGACAGTTGCAGATACAACCGGCGGTGTGGTTGGAGTCGAAGGCATGATCAGATTTACTTTTCCCCTGCCATCTGTCATGGTGACACGAAAGTACTCATGTTCTACACAGATTTTTTATCTTTCAAGACAATACATCAAAAAGTCGCTTTCGCATTCTCTACCATCTCAAAACTGCGATATATCCATCATCTACAACTCGTTCTACAACGCTTTTATTTCAAGCCTTCTTGGTGGCAGAGTTCACGATTGCGATGAACTCTGCAGACAACAGACTCGCACCACCAACTAAGAATCCGTCGATGTCGGGCTTAGTCGCCAGCTCGTCTGCGTTGTTGGCCTTAACACTTCCTCCGTATAAGATTCTGGTGGCGTCTGACACTTGTTGATTCACATTAGACACCAACCACTTGCGGATGGCGGCGTGGACCTGATCATTTTTATTTGAAGTTTTATTCTTGTCACAATTTTTGGTTTAGACAAACAAATGTGAGTCAATTTAGAAGTGGGCAGCGCGGCAGAGCCGCAGCTTCAAAACTTATATCTCAAGTATTTATTTGTACAGAGCACATAAATACGTCTGTAAGTTCGAAAACCACAAAGGTCTATATAGACTTTTTAGAATTGGCGAAAGGTTGCAAGAAATTCACCTCTTGAGCCTGCTCGGGGGTGGCAGTTAGACCTGTTCCAATAGCCCACACGGGCTCGTAAGCGATGACGACATTCTTCCAGTCCTCCGGCTTGAGCTTGTTTTGGATGGCGGACAACTGGCGGAATACGACCTCCTCTGCATGAAAATGAGAAAATGATTGTGATCATTGGACATAGTTGTGAGAATCCATGTCCATCTATATATATACCTGTTTGGTTGGACTTCCTCTCGGCCTCCTTCTCTCCTATGCAGGCAATTACTTTGAGTCCAGCGGCGATAGCAGCAGCTACCTTCTTTCCAGTTAACTGCCAGAGATCAGTATCCATTTATTGTCATCATGAAGATTAGAAGATGATCATGAGTACTCATTACCTCATCATCCTCCTTGAAGATCTCTCTTCTCTCAGAGTGTCCGATGATGGCCCAGTCTAAGCCAAAGTCCTTTACGCTCTGAGCGCTGTGCTCTCCGGTGAAAGCACCTTTGGGCTCAGTGTAAACATTCTGGACGGCCACATTCCAGTCCTTTCTAAGATCTCTCTTGACTGACTCTATGTGGATGGCGATGGGAGCAACGACAACCTCTAAAAAAAGATTAGTATCAACCATCTTAGAAGGAGAGGCCTACCGACGGCATCAGATCCTGGGACTTTGGCGTTGTTGAAATCCTCGACAAGTTTCTTGTTGGAAGCGACAGTGCCGTTCTTCATATGATCAGAGATACAGACATCAGTGAGAGACTCACGCATTTCCAGTTTCCTCCAACAAAGAATAGACGTTTGCTCATGTTGCTGTTGATCTTTCTGTTCTGATTGAAAAGTGATGCGATCGCATTTCTCTCTGACGTCAGCCAGTTTTCAGGAGCAAACCGCAAAGAACCTGAGCAATTCTGCAGGTAATTGTGGTCGTCCCCGACATGCCTTAACGTTCAACGGCAGAAGACCACATCAAATATGCCAAACGACAAGAGCATCGATCTCCTCGCGAGATTTAAAGAGATACCTGGAAGATGCCAACAATGTGCTGCAAAAATTGTACACAGACCCGGCCACAATTTGCAACAGCCGCAACAGGTTTTATCACTCAGGTGATACAGACGCTGTACGTCGGCACACCAAAAACCCAAGCTATGAGGTTTGAAAAATCAAACCCCAGCTTCACCTGTAGCCTCCATGCGGCAAAAAAATCACGCCAGTCACACACGGCGCCTAAAACCCTAAACCCACCGCCCATAAAACAGAAAAACGGTTTTATTTCACAAAATTTTTGATCCACTAGAGCGTATCGGCACCCAGCGATGTCCTTATGAATTCGCTCAGCGGCATGGCCACTAAAAATAATGGCCCCAGCCGCATGTAGTTTGGAAGCCAACCCTTCATGAGGGAAGCGGGACCCTCTGTGCGCACTGTCTTCAGGAGGCAATCTAACGGACCTTTATAAAGCTTCTGTCCTATTCCACGTTAAGAACACGGTTGTTACCGAGGACCCTCACCCCTTTGCATATCGCTCATGATTCTCGTTTTGATGACGTCAGCAGGGTTCACACAAGTACAAGTAATGAGCCCGGAGACAATGCTGGCCACCACATGGGTCGCGGTACCATCCATAAACCTTCCGCTGTGAATGAGGGCCCTCTTTGTCTGATCGTATGAGCTCATCTGTGAAGATGTCAAAATGGACGCACGTGTCACGTCGGGATGCAGCCTGTCAAATGTTAATTTACAACGATGTAAAAGACCGTGAACGGTTATGTTTTGGATATTATTGCTGTGAAAATGTCGACAATCACCGGTCCACAATGCCCTGATTCCCCCAGCTCTCGTAATGTCGACAAATGTTCCGAGAACGCCACTTTTCGGTGAATTTGGTCCTGTACATGTGATCTACAACACAGCGGGGATGACGTTACCTGGAGCCATCTGAAATCTGATCTTGACCAGATCTGTCGGGTTCGCAATTGCAGCTCCAAGAGCTCCACTACCCATCCCTGCCAAAATCTGACAGCTGTCAGATTCATGACAAGACCAAATAAATGTACCTTTTGCCACAGATAAAAATCGTCTTTGCCAGCACCTGCTGGAGCCAACATTGACTTGAACAGATCGTACAGGCCCATCCTTATTGATGAATAAGATGCATCTCTCATCATGGACGCCGTCACACCTCTCATTAAGCCACGAGCATAGCCTGAGGTTTGTTATGTACAGGCCAAAAAAACATAAGATTGAGGATTTGGCGGGAAATACCTTCTTCGTTGTAGATCAATTTCCCCGCCTGAGAAAAACCGGTGTATTTCTGGTTGTGGTAGAGGCCAGATTTTGATGGTGCATTTTGATTCTGTAATCGAACCTATCAACATCATTTTTACGCCATGATTACAGAGAATGTAAAGACAGTCGTTAGGTGTATCACAGAGTACTATACCTTAATAACATCCATCGGATTGAGAACCAAACTGAGAGCCATATTACTGAGACCTCCAGCTATCAATTTGATTCCAGTGTCGTCTGCTAACGACTTGTGTTGTGACTCAATGACGGCTGCTTTCGCCTCTGTCGTGCTCAAATGTCGCACATGATGTGTTAGAGGATCCAAGATGACTGGAGTCTCCACAGGACAGTCAGGATGATCCTTTATCGTCTTTGCACCGAGGATCTCTGTGGAATCGGCGTTTTTCGAATGGACATCCTTCATTTTGATTTTGGCATCCGTTTTCGAAAATCACAAACTACAAACCTCAACTACAATTACAGCTGCACCTTTATTCATTTCGCTGTTCTTCAACAATGTCACGGTGGCGCTCCTATCCACATTGATGGTGGTCGCTTGTCTCGTCGGTGTCTAAAGTCTGCTCTGTCCATCACCGAGAAAATCTTAAGTTGAGAATAGCATTTCAGTTGTGAAAATAAAAATGGACGTTTTAAATCTTTTATAGGTTATAAGTTTGAGCGAGACATCCTTCTTTGCTTGGCGTCCTCTTCCAGTTCCTCTACCGTAATCACGACTTCACCAGGATTCTGCATTGGTGAGCTCGTCCTCTTGTTGATCCATGCTTCTACAATGGATATCACCTTCACATGTCAGTTGTTGATATCTTGTCATTTACCAATGATTTTAGTTTAAAAAATTGAATTTATTATTTTTTACAGAAAAAAAATTGAATCTATTATATTTTTTCAGAAAAAAATTGAATTTATGGGTTCTCACGTTTTCGCGGAATTCAGTCGGTTCGTTGTGAATTTCATGGAAATATCCTGGTAATATCTACAACGGGTCAGGACACATCTGTCAGATTTGACACATTGACACCTCCAATGTCTTGTCCTCAGACGACACAGTGGGGAAGTAGGTCTCTGACGCTTTGGAGAAAGTGAGCCTGTCCGCATCTCCGTGCAACAGTAACAGCGGCACGTGGAGTTCTTTACCGTTGGCGACCAACCTTTGAAGGATTCAGAACTTGTTCTTTCATCTTGTTTCACATTGTTAGAGGTCACTTGTGGCTTTGCCACGTTACATAAATCTGAATGTCCACTGCACCATCTGTATTCATGAACTTGACGTAAGATTAATCACCGAAATCACAAATGATATGATTAATCATTAATCGTCATACTCACCAATCACTCGTGTTGAAAAGGTTGACTGCAGCTTTCAACGATATCTTATCGTGTACTAAGGGGTCATCTTGGTACTTCTTTATTTCCTCCGGGTCACGAGATATATTGTCCAGTTCTGCATGCTTCAGTCTCCCGCCAAATCTTCATTTTGAAATTTGAATACCTAACCCGTTGGGAATCGCAAATCTGGGCGCGATGCGAGAGAGGAGACCTACTATCCCCCTCAGAAGCTTAGATGGTGGGTTCGGAACACCCACAGCGGGTGCTGATTGAGATCAATCATCTTTCCATATGATTGTTTCATGAAGACTTTGGTGTTCACAGATTGATCTCACTGCGGCAACTGTACGACGATCGCGGAGTAATTACAGCATCATTTTGTTGCGGCTCCGCCATAAGTACCATCATTCTGTGAATACTGAACAGTACTATCTACCTGAAGAGATCACACCAGCTAATGGCACAGCTGTCCCTCTCTTAGAGGCATACTGGAGGGCCAATGCTCCTCCCATAGAGTGTCCGTAAAGAAATTTAGGTACAGAGGATCCCGCCTGAGAGAAGAGTTTATCTACCACTTCAAATGTCACGTCGGCTTCAACGTGGCCGCGGCTTCCTCTATCCAAGCTTAATGATGCGCATCGAACATATATGATCTACTTACTCGGTCTTTCCATGACCTGCTGATTGTCAGTGTAGTTGATATAATTGGAGATGTAATATCATATCAGAATGATGAGGCTGACACGATTCAACCAATCTCACCCCTAAAAGGTGTCAGTCGACAGAAATCGTCGGTTAGAGGCCTCACGTTTGATCAAAAGCGTGAATGGCTACACCACAATCATTGACAATCCTTCTAAAGTAGTCATCGTAACGTCCACAGTGTTCTCCTAGCCCATGTATCATTGCCACACTGGCCTTAGGTGCTGTTGACGGCTGTATATCTCAATTTGAGAAGTCTCATCTCATACGCACTGTCCAAGAAGCACAATATACTCTATATCCTCTGAGAACCTCATATCTCTCGGCAAAGAGGACAGAGGCCATGTTGGTGTTGTGTTGCGATTGTTTTGCGAAACTGCAATCTTCCGGAGAACATTTTTAGATCTCCCAGCAATGGACGTCACGCTCGTAAGCGAAAGACATTTCCGAAATAACATGAGTTCACCGATATTTAGGAGCAACTTCAAGCACAATTCAAGGCCGCACAACTGGTGCAGTCAGCACATCGCCTCTCTGAGAGGAATTGTGTTGAATTGTTGATGAAATTGATCAATAATGGGAAACTACAGGTGCTTGGACTCCTCTCTATCAACAGATTTTGAGTTTCATTTCAGGTTCAATACACATTAAATGGAAGAGAATACGTCACACCACAGCAATTAGAAAAAGAAATATTGAGAGAGATTGAGGCGGCCAAAGGAAGACTCAATGTTGTCGAATTGGTGCCTCTTCTCAACATCGATCTGACACCCATAGAAGCAAAGGTTCATCACATATTTGATTGAATGAAAATTTAAAAATTCTAATCAGGTTAATCAAATCGTTGGTAGAGATCCATCATTATTGATTTTGAATGGAGAAATCATCACAGTGGAATGGTTCGATTCAATGGCTTTGGAACTAAACGAAATGTTGCAAGAGAGAGGTTCCATGTCTTTACAGGAAGCCGCGAGTCGATTTTCTCTCACTATCGAGGTTTATATTCACAAAATATTCATATTTTGAAAATTGTTCAGACCACCGAACCACAACTCACAAAGAGACTTGGACGTCTTCTTCATGGACGTATAGAGGATGACTCCATTTATACAGAAGCTTTCACTGATCGATATTTATCCCAAATACGTGGAATATTTACCGCTATTACGAGGTAGGAATCATCTAGGTTGTGATGATTAATCCTCACAATGAGCAGACCGACATCACTGGCAACGATCATAAACAAATATTCATTTCAACCAAGACTCTTCACATGTGAGATTGTCCTCTTCAAAAAATTGATCTTATGATCATCGTCTTCACCATTCAAAAATCATACAGATCCTAATTTCTGCAGCCATGTTGGACAAGTTGATATCCAGCGGCAGACTCCAAGGTTCTCACAGCGGCGGCACATATACTCCTTATGCCTACGCTAATGCGAGACTCGCACAGATCGACTCATTCTTTAAACAAAACTCTTACATGTCATACGCGATGATGGAAAAGTACGACTACAACCAGCCAAAAATATTCTTGGAAGGACGTTTCGCGGGGGGCGTGGCATTACGTAATCATTACGTGGACAAGAGCGTATTAAGCCAAGTTGATTCTGTCTGCGAGGAGGCCATCAAGGACGGATCATGGGTAGATGTGCAGGTGTGTCATGATGGTTGATGTCGTAATGTGATGTACATTGAAAATAATCAACATTGCAAATGATGGACATTGAGAGTGATGAAACATGTAATATGATCTATTTTTAGAACTGACACGTGGCAGCCGGTGCTCCCTATGGTCCTCTCAGAAGTGGAAGTGATGCAGCTGTTGGAAATGTCTAAATCTATCGTTCTGCACGGAAAGAACACGAATGCAGTTGTAGTGAAGGATTACTTTGTGATCTCTACCGGGTTTATGCAGAAGCTGTCCCAATTAATTGAGACCAGGATGAAGGTGGGTGATGACGTGTACATTCGCCGACTGTCTGTTTTATTGCTTTGGAAAAATGGTGTCGACCCTTTTGTTTCACACTCGATCTACAACGCGGCAGAGCCACAGTATGAAGATTATTTGCTACAGTTTCCGAGAAAATTCTGCTGAAAGGTGTTGATGACGTGTACAGCAGGGTTGTACAGATCTACACTGCGGCAGAGCCGCAATTCAAAGATAATTCTCTGTTACAATTTACAACACTACGACTTACTTATGATGACGTGTGCATAAATATATGTACATAAATATATTTATTGCCATAGGAACGAGCAGATAAAGGATTAATCACCAAAACGGCAACAGAGGAGCCCGCTTCCGTGAAAGACGTGAGTGAAATTTCAATGAAATTTCCGAAAAGAAACAAAAATAATCACCATTTTAATATTCAAATATTCAATTACGAAGGAAGAGGACGAGCCCACAAGAGGCAGAAAAGGCGCCAAAGGTGAGATATCAATTCTATTTTTAGCTTCTCCCGTATCCCGACTGTAGTTTGGCGAGTTGTAGATGGAGATTGAATATCACAGGAAAGAAGAGCGCACCTACTAAAAAGCCCGAACCACAGAAGAAAGGAAAGCCAACCAGTAACAAGCCAGAGACATCTCCGGAGGAGACAGACGTAACTCGAAATTCCCGTGGAATTTCGCTGAAATCTCCAGGTGAGGGACAGTATCACCAAGGAGTATGAGGACATACCGGAAGAATTATTGGAGGGCATCATGGAGATTTTGAGACCTCAAATAATCAAGTCACGTGACGCACAGGCCAAGGCGTTGTTCTTAAAGTCTTCAGAGACGGAAGAAAAAGGCGGGAAAATGAAAAAGAACAATCTACAATCAGACATGTCGACGTTGTACGCCAATGTACAGTTGTTTAAGAAGGGAATCGAGACTTTAGCACTCGGTATGTTTTGAAATTTCCTCGATATTTCACTGACCCGATCTATTTTTGGTACTGACTCGTTGTAGAGGACAGCAGCATCTTGGAGAAATACCTGCTCAAAACTTTGTGCTCAGAATATGTCAGGCTGCTGATCTTGACCGAGGCGGCACAAAATTTCGTGCAGCTCAACAGCGAGGTTAAGACAGTCCAAGAACAGGCAAAAGCGATTCAGCAGCTGCCAAGCTCGACGTCAACACATCTACAGAAGCTCATGACTTCCCTCAATGACAAAGTGAGTCCATCCTTTGGTTGGATATATGATTGTGCATCTACAATGATGTAGAACGGCTCAATTAATGGGTCCTGCAGACATCGGATAAATTCTTGGAGACATTGGAGGCCTGTGCGGATAAATTTGAATTACAACTCAGACCACTTGACAAGAAGCAAGAGAAGGTGGGTTTGATGACGTCATCACGACTCATATGTACAGACCCTATTGTCGACGCACAGAGCGACATTGATGGAACAGCTTGACTCGGAGACTAACCCTGCCACATGCTTACACTTGGTTGTGGTGCTGCTGTTTTTGAAGAAAAAGAATTCGATGGTTCACATCCCCGGAAGGTCCGTCTCCGTCGTTCTACAACAGATCAAGGTACGTCTACAACGATGTTTTTGGCGGGAAAATGATATCGGTAGGGAGACCTCCCCGCCCCCGTCTACAACCAGCTCAACTCATTCCAATCTGATGTGGTGAAGTTCTTGAACTCAGAGAAGCAGGTTAGTATTAAGACACTGCTGTCCAAAATCTCACACTTTCAACCGCACGTCACTTAACCGCAGTATATCTTTTTCAATCGTCATGGATACGCGGTTAGCTTACCGTAGTTTTCACGTTAAGCACACTTCAAAGTGAAGCAACCTTCCGAAATGTCACGATTCATCAACACTGAACCCAAACAGGGTCTGGATGAGGCCACCACACAAAGGCTAGAGCAAGATCTTCCAGCCATTAAGAACCTGGTCCTCTCAGGAGGCGCAACATGCTGATGACGAATAAAAGATACCACACGAAAAGTTGTTTCTGTCATTGCATCCCCATCAATTTTTTGCGTGAAAAGGTGGTGGGAAGCGACCCTGAGGCTGACCATTCCGAGCCGATTGAGAGATCCATGTGGGCAAGATGAAGCGGTTCTTCATCTTATCTCTCTTCTTATTGGTCGTAACCGCACAAACAAATGCCAGAGAGATTTTAGCAGATGTCTTTAACTTTTTCGGGGGTCAGTGTCATTTTCCTTCTGAATTTTGTTGATTGAATGTGATTCAGGGGGTAGTTGGAAGAATCTCACAGGATGGAACACAGACACTTCATATTGCACCTGGCATGGGGTTAGCTGTGATGCTTCAAACACCAACATCACCGGCCTCGATCTGTCTAACAATATGATGAAAGGACTCGTTCCATATTCCATTCTCCAGCTGACATCATTACAAAAACTCGATTTCAGTCGTAATATGCTGAATGGATCTTGGCCTTCAGATTCCATATCAGTGCTCACATCATTAGTATCTTTCAACATCTCTCAAAACACATTTTCTGGAGTCGCGCCAGGTCCGGGGCCTAAGGGTTTACCAGACCTCGTAGATTACGACATCAGCTACAATCAATTCGTCAGCTGGCTTTCCATAGGCAAACAGACACCCAATGAGATAAATTCTGCAGACCCATTCTATGCACCATCAGTTCAGAATGTCTTTGTGGATCATAATCAATTGTTTTGGATGCCCGATTCCACACATTTAATCAATCTGAAACGGATCCGTGTCAACGACAACCTTAACATGCAATACCTCGGATATTTCTCAGATCGAACTAATCCTCGATTAGAGTCCATTGAAGCTCAGAACTGCAGCATGACATACATCAGCCCCGCATGGAACAATTTATATCTGCATTATGTGGATCTGTCAAATAATCCCATCACGGATCCCACCAGTCAGTTGGACTTCTCACGGGCAGTGGCGCTGACGACTTTACACATCTACAACACCCAGGTCCCGCGCATCATCCCGCCCCCCGCCCTCACCAAGCTGGTGGCTTTTGGCGGGAAATTCAAAAAATTACCGGATTTTAGTCGGTCTCCCAACGTGGCGTATATTGACATTAGCAACAACCAGATCGGCCCGATGCTTGACATTTCAGTCTATTACCTCACCAAATTGGTATACCTGGACGTGTCCCACAACTCCATCACGAGTGACATCCTGTCATTGTCAAATATGACATCCCTCGTCTACATCGACTACAGCTACAATAAGATCGGTCACGTGATCGATTTCGGCCTGCCTATTCCCAGCCTCAAAACGATCATCGCGAGTGACAACTTGCTCAGTTTGATACCGAATTACGCACCCGCTGTCAACTTGGAGCTGTTGGACTTCTCCGACAATTTTATTGACAGATGGTCCGATCTTAATTATCTCCGAAACGTGAAGAATGTCATCTTGGACCACAACTTGCTCACTACCATCCCGACCCTCCCCTCATCTTGGCAGGTGTGACGTGTGACATGCTGTCAGTGTCAAACTTTCGGTCTGAATCTCTACAGGTCTCTTCTCTGTCTTTGCAATACAACCCGATCTCGAAGATGCAGAACATTAGTACTTCCCGGCTGCAGCAGATCAATCTGAGAGGCTGTCAGTTGACTTCCGCCGATTTCCACCTACTTCCCGCCAATTTGACAGATCTTGACATCTCGTACAATTACCTCTCTGGGAATATGCCAGACTTTGGCTCGCTCACTCGACTGTCAACTCTTTTCATCGGCAGCAACAACCTCACTAAATGGAATATCCCCGCCCCTCTACAACTGCCAAGTCTCAGGGTCTTGGACGCTTCCAAGAATAGTCTGACAGACACACCCGACATCAGCGGTCTTTCCGGCCTGGGTGTACTGAATTTCAGCGGAAATTCGCTGGTCAGCTTCTCCAGCATCTCGGCGCTCACGAATCTGACTGACATCGACTTGAGCAATAATCACCTGCCATTTCTACCCGACGGGATCTTTTCACACGTTGGGTTGACGTCCATCAACATCGGGTCCAATAACTTTCCGCTGGGGGAGGTCCCAGATGACGTGGAAGACCTCTACCAATTGAGGGTGAGTCACATAATACACAAATATTTTTTGTATATACGTACTGACTTGTAAGTTGTTGGATATTAGCATGAATAAGTTTAATGGCTTGGTACCCTCTTTGGGAAAGCTGGTCAACCTGCAGAAATTCATTTTCTACGGCAACCAGATGGTGGGCTGGAGAGACCCTCAGGACTTTATCTCGGCAACCAACATGACCTATCTTGATGGCCACAACAACCAGCTCTACTGGACCCCAGAGTTCACCAGTCAGATGACGCTGTCATATCTCGACCTTAACCACAACAACATCGGAGGCAACTTCAAATACTCGGTGTCATACCTCCCGCAGCTCGGATACTTTGATGTGTCCTACAACCAGATCAACATGATGCCGCCGCTGTCACAGACGACTCTGTACCATGTGGATTGCTCCCACAACTCGCTCCCTTCGTTCCCGGTGGCAACGATGCAGCTCCAGAATCTGATCTACCTAGATCTGAGCGATAATCTGATCGCCCAGATGTCGTCTGTCATCGTGGGACCTTACGTGGAGTTTTTTGACATCTCTCACAACCAAATGACTGGCCGCGTACCTAACCTAAATTATGCATCTTCTTTGCAGCATTTGGACATATCGAATAATTACTTCAACTTGACCATGTCCTCACCCCCTGTCGTCGACCAACAGAATATAGCCTTGTCCGTTCTGAAATACTATGACGTCAGCAACAATCAACTGTCAGGGTATATTCCGGACGAGTTTCGGATTTGTGCCAGCCTCATCTATTTCAATTGCTCCTACAACTACATTGCCAGTCCCATAATATCCTTTTCAGCACCAACCATCATCTATCTGGATCTGTCGCATAACCAGTTTACAAGTGAGTGACAGGAACATGAGATCTGACGTCTCATCTCCATAGCGATGCCAGATCCGTCCCCGCTGTCAAATCTGATTTGGTATGACATCTCGTACAATGCCATCCAACAACCTCTACAATCTCATCTAAACTTGATGTCAAATCTACAATACATAGACATCTCCCACAATCAACTCTCCGACACCCTAGTGGACCCCATATTACTGCAGGAACTCAGACATCTCGACATCTCCTACAACGCCTTCAAACTACCATTGTTGAAATCTCTGGGAACATCTACTTCACTAGTTTATCTGGATATGAGGTAAATTCAATACCTGATCAAGGTTAATCGCACACAGCCACAATGGAATCACGGACGTCATGCTCCTCTCGTTTGGGCAGAACAATCTGCAATATCTAGGTGGGCATGTCATGACGAATCTGTTCTGAGATCTGTCAGATCTGTCTTGGAACCAGATCACTGGAGATGTACCTGTCTTCTCCCCGACGGTCCAGTTTAAATATATTGCACTACACCACAACCTCATGGGAAGCAAAAACGGCTTGGACTCCTTGCAGTACCTGACCCAGATCACGAAGCTTGACTTGTCGTGGAATCTGCTGTTGGTCTCCAGTGATTCACTCGCCAAGATGACACAATTGACGTATCTCGACCTGTCAAATAACCTCATCACGGAGCCGTTCAGGAGTGGGCTGACCCAACTGACATCTTTGACATATTTGGACGTTTCAAACAACAGCATCTCCGGAAACATTCCAGCGATGATCACCAACCTCAATCAACTCACAGTCTTTAACACCAGGTGAATATCCCACAAAACTCTATAGCAAAAGAAATCCTTTCACCCCGTTGGCAGAGCCAATCAATTTGGCAATCTCTTTGGACTATGTCTATCCGTTGATTTTACTCAGCTGCAACCGGCTCACCGGCACCATCCCTGACACTTGGGAAAACGCTTCGTCCTTGGTGGTATTTGACGTGTCCTCGAACCAATTGACCGGAAACGTTCCGACCACCCTCCTCTCCAGCGTGATGGAGGTGAGATCTTTAGATCCTGAAGATCTTTAGATCTTGAAGATCTGACCAGATGCAGCACTTGAATTTCTCGAATAACGCACTGAGTGGAAGCCTGCCTCTTTTGGCCCAGAACATGCCGTCCCTGCTGACCTTTGACGTGAGTGTAAACGCGCTGTCCGGTGACATCCCCGATATATGGGCCGGGGATTCCCAACTTACATATTTCTCTGCGGCCATGAATCGATTTACTGGAGGTACAGATCTCCGATTTATGCTCGTTAACAACCGTCAGGTGTTCCGAATACCCTCGGGAATCTGATGGATCTGTCGTATCTCAACGTGTCAGGCAACCGCCTGACGTCTTTTCATGTTGCGGGATTCCGCTCGCTTGCTACTCTGGACGTGTCAAAGAACTTGATCTCGGAGAACATCTCGTCCTTTGCTATAATGTACAACCTGATATACCTCAACGCGTCACGCAATCGTCTCGGAGGAAATATGACAGGCGCATTTGGAAATTTGATTGCACTGGCTGTGCTCGATTTATCCTTCAACGAGATCACCGGGATGCTACCGGACGGGTTGTACAACATCTACAACTTAAAGTACATCAACCTGGAGAACAACCAATTGACCGGAGTGAGCATCCAGAACATCACAAGGTGGAGCGGCATCCTGTGTAACCTCGGTAACAATAGGTGAAATAACATCATGTGACATGTGACATGTGATTGACAGATAGTTTAGTTTGATGTGCCCCATACCCACTTGGTCCTATGCGTTGTGCGACTCTTCTTGTCAGATCACAGAGATCGCCGGCACACAGATCGTATGGCGCATTGCGGGGACACCTGCTACTTTTGACAGGTCCCGTTTTATCACGGCGATCTCGACGGTATTGAACATCACACCAAGACGTGTCTCCATCATCGGAACGACCGCCGGAAGTGTCATCGTTAATTTCATCATTTCTCCACCACTCATCACAGCTCCAAACGAAGCCACGGCGGCACAATGTTTTGAGACACTTCAGTACCTACCACCATCAGCCTTTGCGGCGTTCAATATTACCCCGCTTAGTCCCCCGAGCGTTTATGTACCCCCTACGACATCTGCTCCACCTGCCAGTGGAGGCTCGGGTAATATCCTACTACCGACCCCAGGAAACAACCTGTCATCCGGCGCCATCGCCGGTATTGTGATCGCGGGAGTGGTGGTAGTGGGATCGCTCATCGTGGCGGTCATCATCCTCGCGAGAAAGAAGAGGCAGGTGGTGGTGCAACACAATCAGTTGTCTATGATAGATTTAGAGAAGATCAACACGTCCATGGTGAAGAAGAGCCTCGTAGAATACACGGTAAGTCACGAGTGATTCTGTTTTCTGATTTTCACAGGAATTATCTGACATGCAGCTGATTGGTTCGGGCGCTTTCGGCATAGTGTGAGTACCGGTATTTGTATACTTTTCGACAGACACTGAAAGATCTACAGATACAAGGCCAAATGGAGATCTATGACTGTGGCCGTAAAACAGATCCGTGCCGAACACGTCAACGAGACCCAACTGGAAGAGTTTCTCCATGAGGTGGATATCGTGCAGAACCTCCGATCTCACCCCGTAAGTCTCGTTGTAGACGGAATATTCTGACGCGTTGTAGAACGTCGTACTCTTCATGGGTCTCACTTTCCCGCCACAACCCCTCAGTCTCATTACAGAGGTGGGATCTGTTCATTGATCCATCTATAACGTTGACAGTTTTGTGGTGGAGGAAGTCTATATGAATATCTGCGGGCTGGACGGACAGTTTCCATGTCCCAAAAGATTTATTTCATTTCGAAAATAGGTAAAAAATTTTTACAACAGAATTGATTGTTTGACATTTTTGACAGCTCTCGGTATGGTCCACCTCCACGCTGAGAACATCATCCACAGAGATCTCGCCGTCAGAAATGTCAGTACCTGACATCTGACATCTTTCTGACAGCCACAGATTCTCCTTTCCGAACATATAGAACCAAAAGTGTCGGACTTTGGGCTGTCGAGACAGACGGAGGACAAAGACAGTGCTCAACAGACCAACACCACACTTGGACCCATCAAGTGGATGTCACCAGAAGGTGATTTACAACAAGAGTGATTCGTACTCATATTTCGCAGCCATCCGTGACCGCGAATACTCGGCCAAGTCGGATGTATTTTCGTTCGGTGTGGTCATGTGGGAGATCTTTAGGGTGGAGGAGCCGTGGGAGATCTATTCTCCCATAGAGGTGGCCTTCCAAGTCATCCAAGAGAAGAAGAGATTGCCAATACCGTCAGATCTGGATTCTATCTGGGCGGAATTGCTGAGGAGTGAGTATTCGTTCTCCATCTATTTATGGTACTGACGGTAACAGTGTGCTGGCAGCATCTTCCACAAGACAGGCCCAACTTCACGGAGATCGTGGAGTACATTTCCAACATCCAAGGAGAAGCAAAGAAGATCTCGGAGGATGATGCCAAGATCCCCACGGATCCTCCCGTGGACACCAACCCTGGCACTGGGCACTACGCTAACGCGATGACATTATCGGAGTACTCTGAACCATCTCTAAGTGGAGATGGGCTGAAGACAAACTATTTCTCTTTTGTTGCAGAAGGCCAAAAGGACAACAACGTCTGATCGTGTGATTATAAAATGATGCAACTGTTGCACTCTTTATGTAGTCAAAATTCGTTCTGGCATGCCCATCTGCATTTTCACCAAGATGGCGCCGAGCCGTTCGATCTACAACGGTCAGAAGATTGTCGACACACGTCATCACCTCTTCTGCGATCTCTCTTGTTGTGACCCAGCCGTCTGCCCCTTTGCTGTCCGCGTGATAAATATACGTAAACACGACTTGTCCTGAGGGACCCTCGGTTACCACACAACCCCCAACTACAACGCTTAAGAGTTCTATTTTTAGGTGTGGCTCTTACCGTGAATTTTGGCGCGAAGCAACCCCGTGGGTGCTTCGTTCTGTCTCGGTGTAGAATACCACAGTGACACCACCCTGTTATTATCCGTATCTACAACGCAGTAAGACATCATGAAAAATACATGAAGACATCTCACTGAAATAATAAGTGTACATCCACTCTCTGTTGATGGACGATGATGTCATGTAGTGATCACTCCTGTCCTCATCAATCTTCTGAACCAGTTTGTGACCTCCGTAGACAGGATTCGTCGTGTGTATCTCATTATTTTTCAAGAACAATTTGGCCGTCTACAACTGTCAATAAATGTCTGGTTGTAGATGAAGAATATCTAAATATACCTCCAGTGTGATGGGGAATCGCGTCACCGCTTTAAACGAGGTCGTTTGTGCTCCCTTTTTCATTCAAAAATTCGATCCTCGACAAGACATTTGAAATTTGAAGCCGTTTTTTTGGCGCCAAAACGCGATTTTTTCACAAAAGAATAAAACTCACCTCGTTCTTCTTATAGTATATGAAGGTCTCTGTCTCCTTGCGGTGCATAGCGAGCCTATACTCTTCGGTTGCTTGGACATGCGACATGAGTAGGGCGAACTTTCGGTGATGCACGCTGATGACGTAATCACGATGCGTCAGTAATTGGTCGTGAATGCAATGGATCAATGCGTTCTCTGCCGTGATCTCTTCGGGTCTCACCGGCTCCCTGGGAAATTCCTCCCGTCCCTGACATGTGTCATCTCACCTCCATCTACAACCAGAAAATCTACCAGTAATGCGAAGATGAAGTTGTTCATCTTGCCGTAATGCTTGTGGATCATCTTGTTCAACATCTCGTGTTGTGGCCTCTCTCGAGGTAGAACGTCGCCGTTGGCGAGAATCTGCAAGATCTTCCCGGCCATGATGAGATGTCTCTGTGTCATCTCGCTTTTCTTCTCCATATCTTGACATCTCAGTTTTTAGAATTTTGTTTTTTTAACTATTTTGATATTTTTCTATATCAAAACTATTTTATTTTTTTGATTTTTTTTAACTGTTTTGATATTTTTTGAATCTTTTTTAACTCTTTTGATAATTTTTGAATTTTTTTTGGATGATCTTTCTAAATCATCTTGTAAGTTTTAAACAATAAAACCCTAAAACCCTAAAACCCTAAAACCCCTTTGACTAAGGGAAAAATTATTCGAAAATAATTATAAAATATATATGAATAAATAAATTTGCTCGATAAAGCTACCTATGTTGAGAAGGCCACATCTTTGCGGGAAAACTAAAGCTGGGCAGATGAATCGCAGGAATAAGATGGCCCCGAGGAACTTGTTTGGATTCTTAAATTTCTTGGAAATTTCCTCTCTCAGTAATGCCAGAGCTTCCGTCAACATCCTGTTTTATTTCAATGAGAAATCGTCGACATTATAATATTGTGTCGACACAAGTCGTACATTCCCAGAATCTATTTTCGGCTGACTGATTCTTCAGAATGTCGACATTTCTCGTGTGTTTCCCCATGGAAAAAAACATGATATAACAAATGTCGACCTCGAGGCGAGTGGCGCTTTAGATGTCATTCTGTCAAGCAGCTCTATTGTTCTGTGTATAAACCACTTTGTATTATATTGAGTATCCACTTTATGTCCTTGTGGCACTCTGGTCTCGTCTATCTACAATGGTGTAAATGGAGATATCTTCACGAATTGTGTACCTCTAAAGAATGGTTGCAGATCTTAATATCGTTGTAGAAGGGTGCGACAACCTGCATGACGTCATCACACGTCATCATGACCTTTTTCCTCACCTCATATACGTATTCAGAAATCTCATCTTTTGGAAAAAATAAAACGTTAAATAACTTTGTAGCAAAAGATTCTTCTCTGAAAAGCCCTTGTGGTTCGCCTGATTTTATTATTTCTGTTAGAGTTGTAGATGAGTTATACTTACGTTGATTCATCACTTCATTTTGTACGGCCCATTTCAATAATGACATCTTGAAAGATGTCATGGAAACGACGATCTACAATGACATACCTCCTGCCCATTTGCAGCGAAAAAATTATAAAGGTGGTGCGGAAAATCTGGTACAGACATCCCAACAGTAAAAATACCATTTAACTTGTCCTCTTGGCTCAATAAAATCTGGAAAAAATTATTTTCTCCCCTCTACAACTGTATCTACAACTCGCCTTTACGTCATCGAATAATTCTTCCGGTATGATATCTTCGCCCAAGTCGATGTGGATGTCGGGGAGTGAACTGCTGCTATTTGTTTTTTTTATTCCCATTCTGGGAGATTTTCTGTCATTTTCAGAATGTCGACGAGGGTTTATGCTTAGGTCATAGTGGTATTATTGATGTCGACATTTTTTCGTGTCTTCGCTGATAATAAAAAAATATGATTTATTTCGAATTAATGAGAAAAAATAGTCACATCATTCCCAGAGTGAGTGTAGATGAGCTCTTGACACTTGAAGCCGCCGACCACTGGGATCTCTCTGATGCAGTTGTAGATACGCTCATACCCCGGTCCACCCTGTCGACGTTGGGGGTAAGCACCATCTTGGCGCTCTCATCCCTTCTCATATTTGTGTTGTAGATCTTCTCTTTTTCCTGAAATTTTATTTTAATTTCGATAATTAAAAAAGTTAATATTTCGGTGGAATTTCCAAGAAATCTCTGGACTTACGTTCTCAAGAATATTCACGTCAGGTTCACTGTTGGAGTAAATTATTGTTTTTCGACCGTCTACAACTCGATCTACAACAGATCACCATAGAAACGTCACCTGAGGGATTGCTTTGGCTTGTGCTTTTCGTTTTGGTCCGCCAGATGTATATTCGCCGGAGGAAGTCCTTCATTGCGTCTAAGTTGCGCGTCTAAAGCGGCAGCAGCCGCCAGCTCTGCACTTGTCAATGTGACCGTGGATGCCTTCTTGAATATCCCCTTTCTTCCTTTATTAGTTTTGAAAATCTGTGAAAATTCAGTCCATCTACAACGTTGTAAAACGCCAAAAAATCTTCACCTCCTTGAAGGTGTCTGATTTTTTCGGTGGATTATCTTCTTTGTGAGATTTTTCTTTTTCTTTGAAAATTTCTATCTCTTGTACAGTATATCCTTGCGACATCGGCCGAGACATCTTAGATTTCATCGCCAAGTTGTTCACTTTTGTCGTATTTCGGTCCGGGGAGTGTCCTCTCGAATTGGGACGTGAATTTACTTTGGTGGCGGGGACATCGAAAGAGGCATCTGAGCCGGTCGAACCGCTTCTCTCTGGAATCAATCTGCGAGGAGATCATCTTCTATCATGTATGATCTTCACTCTGATCGATATGGAAGATCTGTCGGGATTGGGTTGATAAGATTGAATGACATACCCTCTTTGTCTATATGGTTCTCTCTCCTCTAAAGATTGTATTCTGTCAAGAAGGGGTTTGGTAATGTCCCTCGCCCAGAAGAATTTGCAGGTGGATTGATGAAGTGAACGATCCTTTGCATTTCCTATGTCTTTCAGACATCGTATCATTCCTAACACCAGTACCTATCCAAGTGCATAATGCATCCGCAGCGTCACATTTTTCAAAAGTCTCGTCGACTGAAGAACTGAGGTCAATATTTGGAGTCTGTTCCTCTCTCTTATGTGCCCGAAGTTGCTCTTCAACTTGTTTCTTTACCAGTTGGGCCCTTCAATCACTGTCAGTTTACCAGTTTATAGACGATGACAAAGACTTGGCAGATGATAACCGCCGTTCTGATCACGAAAGATGGATGAGAATGAAAGACATTACAGGTATGAGTCGAAGAGATCCGCAGATGGCAGAGACATACCCTCTACTGCTCGTTGTTGCCGTTGGTAAGGTTTTATGAATAAAAACGTCGCTGTCGTCCACAAGGGGATGACACCTGTCTAAAAGTGAGCGAATTTCTACCGGTCACACACGGATTCTACCTCGATCATTTCGGATCATGGAAGAATTGATCTACTTAGATTACAATGCTACCACACCTATAGATCAGGAGGTCCAACAATGCATGATCCCTTTCTTGTCTGATTATTATGGTGGGCATTATGTTGGTTCTCCAAATCCATTCTCAATTGATCAGGGAATCCTTCAAGCATACATGCTGCTGGAAGAAAGGCAAAGAAGGCCATGGAAGTAGCTCGTGAGCAGGTAACTTTCCAGCTCTACTATAGATAATAATATTATTTTCATTTTAACATCATAGGTGGCGAACCTTTTAGGTTGTTCCAGCGAAGAGGTGATTTCCTAAACTCTAACTCCTTACTCAAAATCTCTTCAAGGTCTTCTTTACAAGTGGTGGTACAGAGTCGAATAACTGGGCTATAAAGGTATTGCTTTAGATCTGGAGATGATCATTATCATACTTATTTATGAAACCATGACTGAAATAATCAATAAAGGGAGCCGCTTTAGCCAATCGAGAACGTGGTAATCACATCATCACTTCTGTTGTTGAACATCCCGCCGTCATCAAGGTACATGTTTTCTGATGATTTCATCTGACCGGACAGGTGTGCAGACATTTAGAAGATGATTATGGTTTTCGTCTTACTGTCATCCCTGTGGACGAAAAAGGAAGGATAGACATGGAAGCATTCAAGAATGCCCTCTCAGAGGATACTGTTCTTGTCACGATCATGCATGCAAATAATGAGGTAATAATAAATCTAAATATGATTTTAACATTTCTCTGTCTTTAAAAAGATTAAATAATTTTAAATAATAATATTATTTTAAAAATAATCTAATTAGGTTGGGACACTCCAGCCAATAAAAGAAATTTCTTCACTGTGCAAGTCACGTGACATCACCCTCCACACCGACGCGTCTCAAAGTGTCGGGAAAGTCCCCACATTTGTCGACGAACTCGGTGTAGATCTCCTCACTCTCGCCGCGCACAAACTGTATGCACCTAAGGGAATAGGTAGTTTTACACCGTTGTAGATAATCGGAGAATTGATATGTGCAGGGGCACTTTACATAAGGAAGGGAAAAGTGTTAAAAAAATTTATGCATGGAGCTGGTCATGAATCTGGTCAACGCGCGGGGTGAGCAGTTGTAGTTTTATCAGTGTATTTTGAAAGGCGACTCTACACCGTTGTAGATGCTCGGTGAAGCCACAAATCACAGAAATAATCTAGCAATAGATAGAGCTTTACCGAGCATCTACAACGGTGTAGAGCATCTTATTAATTTATTTGCAGTGACAAATCTGTAACAAAAATGATTTTCCTGTTTTTTACAAATTCTCTGAACGCGACGTTTCATCTGAATGAAACATCTCATTTAAATAAAACTGATGACGTCAGCACGGAAAACCTGCTGCATATGGCCGGTTTGGGAAAAGCCTGCGAAATTTCACTTCGTGACATGGATCGCAACACCAGACACAACCTCAACACGCGCGACTTACTTCTCAAATTAGTTGAAGAGAAATTCCAAGTCTTTACGACAAACAAGGAGGCCGCAGATGCCAAAGAGGTAAGTCCATGCGTTTCATTATCGTGAATTCGCGGTATGCAACCGTGGTTCTGTCCAAAGAATTTGATTCAACAAAACAATAAAAGTTTTTAAATAAAAAAGGGCGGGAAAATCCAAGCTAAAATCAACGGTGACCTCGAGAACGGGCTGCCCAATACATTAAGCATAAGCTTCAGGCATGTGACAGCCTCTGAAGTCCTCTACAAACTGCGGGACCACCTCGCCGCATCTGCGGGATCGGCGTGTCATTCGGGGGTGACTCGTTGTAGATGGTCGACTGTCAAGTTGACATGTGACAGGTGGTGACGATGTCTGACGTGTTGAAAGCTATGAACGTCCCAATTGATTATGCCATGGGGACCATCAGGTTCTCCACCGGTCGGAACACCACGGAAGATGACGTCATCAAAGCGGCACAATTGATCGAGACGACATTGACACAATCAAAATGATGATGACTCCTTCTGATCTTCCTTTTTTACAAAGCCATTAGCACCAACATGCACCAGATGAATCCGATCATCGTCTTCACGGCATCATTAGGTGTGGGGCTGACTTGTCCATTCGTCGGGTTTCCCACCGAATTGTCGCCGTTACCGCCAGCATATGTAGTCGGGATGCTGTAGTTGTAGAATCCGTTGCCATAGCCGTTGTTGATTGTGGTGCTGGGATATATGGGAGTCACCACAACTGGAGGCGCAGCGAGGTAGCCGATCTCGCCGATGATGTTAAAGTCGAAGGTAGAAACATTTCCAAAGACGATGCTCTGGGAGAATGTCTTTGTGGCGGTTGCGTTTTGGGAACTGAAAGTGAGAGCCTGAAGTGATGAGTCCGTGGAGTTGTGTGCATCACAAAGACATGTGATGTGGCGGGTTGTAGATTTGGCACGTTTTTGGTGGTCCGCGGCGAAGCCGCGGCTACAGCTCCATCACATGAGAGGAAATCTACCTGTGCTCCAGCAGATGGAGGCATGGTGAAAACAGACAATCCAGCTCCAGCCTGAAAGGTCTGCGAAGTCGCTCCGGAACTGAAGAGCAGAATGGCGGGGCCGGTCAACAGCGACACGATGGTGATCTCGTTAGAGAGAGCTGCAGCATTGGTGGGCATGCCTAGAGGATCCGACCCCGAAGCATTGACCTGGGGCATATAGAACACATAAACCTTGAGATGTCAAAACAAGATGTTTGTACAAATTGAAACGCTCACCCTGTCCCTCGCAATGGTGGCATTCAACCCAGTTTTGTAGGCGTTGATGTAGTATCTCGCGAGCTGCATGAACGCATCATGTGATGATGCGGTGATGGAGCTGCCGTTGACGGACCCGACATATGTATTTGTGGCCAAGTTATTCCAGCTATCAACGATCACGTAATCAGGTCGTGACTGGACCAATTGGGTCCACCTCTTCATCCACAAGTTGGGTCCGGCGTAATTACCGTATACCTGTCAGAGTGAGACACTGACATGACACTGACATGGAGTATCACCTGGTTGTTTCCGGCGACGTGGCTGAAGAACCAGGGGGATATTGGAGCTGCGTAAAACTTTCCGTAGGCTTCTGCGACTGCCTTATAAGCTGTGTCCACTGTGTCAGAGACGTCTTGCAGATCCCCCTTCAGGTAAGGAAACGCGAACCCGTTGGTGATACCGACGTTGATGGTGTTTGACATGACGCCCGCGACCGTCTGGAGATTCGCTGGGACCACATTGGAGGGGATACTTGAGGGGTCTAGTATCAAAAAGTTGGGCAGAAATTGTACCGAAAACTGGTATGTTTTTGTCAGGAAGCTGCTCATACTGGCAATTGACTGCGCGAAGCTTGAAGAGCCCAGCAGTAAGTTCTGGTGGGTCAGTCTCATTCGAATGAGAATTACGTACTTGTCCCTGGTTCCAACCCAGCACTGGGTTGCGATTGATTCTCCAGTAGTTGGGTCTGCGGGCGTATCTCACCATGATCTGCTTGATTTGGGGGGCGGTCAGATTGCCAGATCCACTGAAATCTGCGGTGACAGCTAATTTGAAGGAGCCAGCTGCCATGTGTGAGATGTTCATTTTTAATGATGTCTTTACAACACAAATATTCGAGCAGACCGACCTGAGGGTGTCTGCTCTGCAGCCGCGAAAAAGTTGTCTAATGCCTCGATTTGAGATGGCAACCAGTATGGAAGCTGAATCATGAAACCGTCTAATCCGGCCCTCAATGCATTTTGAATGTCTTGAGAGAATCCCGGAACGGTGCTTCCAAACCAAGCATTCTCCAACTTCAAATCGTCAGCCTTCTATGAATAAAATAAAATCATCGCATACTCACAAAGTAGTTGGCGACGACTAATCTCGTACCATCAGCTGTGGTCGTGCCAGGTGCAGGCGGTAATTGGAAAGAGGCTGGTGCTTGTCCAGGGGGAAGTGCATACATTCCGGGTGGATTCTGGTTCAGATCGATTGTGAAGACGATGGTGCCGACGTCTCCAGATGTGAATTGGCAGTTGGCGCCTCCTGCTCCATAACATCCATAATTTGTCTGTGCTTGTGTGATGGGATCGTTCCAAGCATTTCCAAAAGTCACCTGGAATATTGTCGGTCATCTATCTGGTTGTGCCTCATGTTGATTTTACGAATCGAAAATAAGGTCGTGGCAGGGAAGGATGATTGTGTTGAATAATATAAAACGGAGTTAATTAATTACCTTCCATTCATACGCTGTATTCGGTTTAAGATTAATGACGGTCACCGCATATACGCAGTTGGCTGTTTCTATCAGTATGATATGCTATTGCAAACAACACTCACAAGTCTTATTCATCAATCCGAGAGGCTCATCTGGCTGCCAACTGGCCTTTAGAGGTGATCCAGCATCGAGTGCCCAGCCCCCGACTGCTCTAAGAGGAAGGTAATACACTGAAGCTGTGCATCCGATATCCTGAGGAGTCTGACCTCTCGCAATCATGCACAAAGCCAGCACGATCAGCAACCGCGCGATCATCATCATGTTGTTATTAATATCGGATCGTTTGAAGGTCGCTCAAAGCCACCCAAAGACACAACGTAACGTGCTTCCTCAAATGAGTGCTGAGAAGTTACTGAATAATTCTCCTAATCTCCGGTCAGCGCCGCATATGACGTGCTTGTCCGTCAATGTCATGGTAACGTCTGAAAAAGCTGCAAGAGATCGGACATTTATGGCCGTAGTTGACTTCTTTATGACAGCAAACTAATCTTTGTCTGGTGTGCGAAGGGGTGCAAGACCTCAATTTTGAGAGGGCGGTAAACCGTTGGCAACCCGGAGCAGCCCGGAAGAATCTTCATCTTTGCATCTCATTACTGAACCAGCCAAATGGCCAGAAGAAGCCGGCTCTCTTTGTTTATACTGTCCATATTTGTATGCCTTTTTAACTATTGCGAGGCAAACAACTTCGACATCCTCTCGACGCTGTACCTCCAGACTCAAGGTGGATGTATAATGGTCGTAAAGAGATGACTGATTCGAATCGCAGGTGCCTCATGGACAAATCGAAACGGATGGAATGTGGATCCAAACTGTTGCAACTGGTATGGAGTCTCATGTGACTCGACAAATACGACCATCACTGGCTTATCTCTCGCCAACAACAACCTCCAAGGCACACTAAGTGACAACATCCTCTCTCTGACGGGTCTTCAACATCTAGATCTGAGCTCTAATGCACTCTCCGGAACGTGGCCGGGAGCCATGATCTCCATGTATTCTGCTCTGACATACTTCAACGTCTCCCACAACAGTCTTGCCTTCGCCGCGCCAGAACCCAACGGTGGCGCCTCGCTCATCGTGACCTACGATATTAGCTTCAACAAGTTTACATACTGGGTTAACGGCGGCAACGCTCTCCAGTTTCCCGCCATAGAATATCTCATCTTGAATGACAATCAACTCGGCTGGCTGGCACCTCTAACACTTTCTCCGAATCTACGCGTCCTACAGATCCAAAACAATCTGATCACATACCTCGATTACGACATCGGTCAGCATTTCAACCCCCAACTGCAATATTTAGACGCTCACAACAACAACATGGGATGGATCGGGGCCCGTTGGGACAATCAACTGCTCACCTACGTCGACATCTCCAAAAATCCCGGTACTGGTACTCCTGTCAACAGCCCCGAATTTAGCAACTGGAGCAACGCTGTCAGCCTCACCACACTCAAAGCTTCTCAGACAGGGCTTGGCTCCGTAATGCTGGGCCCCGCGCTGACATATCTCGATCTATCATTCGGCGGGTACATCACCTCTTTAGACCTCAGCGAGACCCCCAACCTCCAGTATCTTAATGTGTCGGGAAATAAGCTCACCACCATGTTGGATTTTTCCGTCTATTCGATGACGTCACTGCAGACTCTCGATGTGTCACACAACTTGCTGACAAGTGACATTCAGACTTTGGGAGGGATGACATCGCTCCAGTACATCGACTACAGCTCCAACTTTATCGGACACGTGCAAGATCTGTACACGTCACTTCCATCGCTCCAGACGGTCAAGGGGGGCAACAACCTGCTCTCCATGATCCCAAATCTGGCTTTGGCGCCAAATCTGGCCGTTTTAGATCTGTCATACAATCTCATCTCAAAGTGGAGGAACCTCAGCTTTGTGGCAACCGCCAAGTATCTAAATCTCGGCAACAACAAGTTGACCACCATGCCCACCCCCTCCGGTTGGCAGGTGAAAACTCTCCGAAATTTCGAAGAAATTTCAACTGAATTTCTGACAGACGACATCTCTATTGTTGAACGATAATCCCATCACGAGCGTCGGCTCCCTCACGGCCGTTCCCATCACTATTTTGAGCTTGAAGAGCTGCCAGCTCTCGTCTTTAGACATCACAAACTCCCTCCCCCCCACCCTCACGTCCCTCGACTTGTCCAGCAACACCCTCTCCGGAGTTTTCCCCGACATTTCACCCTTCTCCGGGTTGCAAAGTCTCAACATTGACAACAACCGCTTCTCCGAATGGGGGGTCACACCCGCCCTCTCAACGCTGCAATACTTTGCGGCCGCAGGAAACCTCTTCACCTTCACACCAACATTCTCGTCACTGTCGGGCGTGACTGTGCTTGATTTTTCCGACAATATGCTGGCCAATTTCTCGGACGTCTCTGTCATGACGGGGCTGACGAGCATTGACCTCAGCGGCAACAGCATCACCACCCTCCCCGGTGGAATATTTCTGCATACCAGCTTGATCAACATTAACTTGGCCAGAAATCAATTCACTTCTTATATCCCCTCCTCCCTCGCCGGGATCCAGTCTCTTCAGGTGACGTCATCATGACATCACACCTGTCATTTCTGACGTGTACAGACATTGGACGTCAGCAACAACGGCTTCACCAACGGTATTCCAGACCTTTCACTGTTAGTCAACTTACGCAGCCTCATCTTCTTTAACAACAAGATCGAATGGTGGGAAAACCCCGACGGTTTCGCGCTCGCCACCAAGTTGACATATTTGGACGGCCACAACAACTCCTTGTATTGGACTCCAGAGTTTAGCTCCAGCATGGCCATCACTTATTTCGATCTGAGCCACAATAATATGAACGGTGACTTCAAGGGAAGCGCGGCACAGCTCTCCAAGCTGACCTATTTTGATGTGTCGTATAACCAACTGACGTCAGTCGCACTGACTCAACCGAGTTTGCGCACCGTGAAAGCCCACCACAACTTGCTGGAAAGCATCCCAACTGCCATGTGGGCGGTACCTCTGACTTACCTCGATCTGAGCTACAACAAATTCCAAGGATCACTGCCTCTTTCGGCCACGCCCACGTTGTCTTACCTTGACATTTCACACAACCAATTCGCCGGTATTCTGCCGCCGCAGTGGTTCGCCGCGGGGATGATCTACATGGACGTCTCATTCAATCGCATCGGGGGGAGTATCCCCACGCCCATAGCTTCTTCGGTGTTCCAACATCTAGACGTCAGCAGTAACCAATTCACCAACGGACTTCCCGACGGTTTGAGGTTACTCTCCGGGCTGGTGTATTTCAATTGCTCCAACAACCAGCTGAACAATGCCATCATCGCGTTCTCCGCGCAAACGATCACCTACTTTGACCTGTCCCACAACCTATTCGTCAGTGAGTGACATCTATCACTTCTGACATCTATCTGACATATTCCAGACATGCCCGACCCCGGTCAGTTGATCAACTTGATCTGGTATGATATCTCGGACAATCTCATTCAGCAGTCACTTCCTTCTAATTTGAACAATCTTGCCAAGCTGCAATATGTTGACATCTCCCGCAACATGCTGTCAGACACTCTCCCCGACCCTCTGAAAATGCCTGAACTGTGGTACCTGAACATCTCGTACAACGCGTTCATTCTGCCCATTCTAAACTCATACGCCAGCTCTACCTCGCTCGTCTATTTAGACATAAGGTAGAGTTCATTGATGACGTGGAAAGTATATTGACAAGAGCAGCCACAACGGGATCAACTCGCTGATGCCTGCATTTGGAAATTCTGTTAAGATGAAGCACCTCGGTGAGCCATTTTTTCTTCGTTGTAGATGTACAGAGATTACGCAAATTGGAGATCTGCATCATCATCTTCATTCTCATCTGAATGTAATCAGATGTGTCTTACAATCAAATCGTCGGAAATGTCCCCGTGTTCTCACCCAACAACAACATCCAATACATCGCGCTGCACCACAACCAAATGAGAAATGCAAATGGAATGGACTCCCTCCAATACCTGAAGATCACAAGGTTGGATTTGTCTTGGAACTCATTCACCTACACCACCGACGCATTCATCAACATGACGCAATTGACTTACCTCGATCTGTCATACAATCAGATCAATGAGCCCATCAGGGGTGTCTTCACATCGCTGACAAATCTGGAGTACTTCGACTTGTCACATAACAGTTACTATGGTGATATACCCTATTTAATATCCAATTTGGAAAAGTTGGTCTACTTCAATGTCAGGTAACAAATAATCCTCGTTGTAGATTGCGTTGTAGATGTACTTATTAACCCGGTACAGTGCAAACTATCTGACCGGTCCTGTCCCTGATAACTGGGGAGGCTTTACCTCCTTGGCATCCTTTGACATCTCTTCCAACATGTTGTCCTCCACTATCCCATCTACAATCAACTCTACAACACTCAAGGTTTTATCTATATATATTATATTATTGTGGCTGAAAGAAATAGTTTTTCAATGTGTCGAATAATGGGTTGACCGGGACCCTGCCCAGCTTCACGAACCCACAATTAACAAAATTCGACGTCAGCTGTAACAAGCTGACAGGTGTCATCCCTGACATTTGGGGGAACAGCCAGTCCCTCACCTCCTTCAGAGCGGCATTCAACAGCTTCTCCGGAGGTGAATAGATTGAAATGTCTCGTTGTAGATCCTCATCTGAAACGCACAGCTGTCCCACAATCTCTCGGGAATCTGATGGATCTAAACTATCTGAACGTCTCCAACAACCGATTGACCTCCTTCCAAGCCAGCGAATTCCAAGCCTTGTCCGTACTTGACATCTCTGCCAACTCCATTGTCGGAAACGTCTCGGACTTGTCAACATTATACAATCTGATCTACCTCAACGCATCCGGCAATTTCCTCAGCGGAAACATGACAGGCGCATTCGGACACTTGAATGCGTTGGTCGTACTTGATCTCTCTGGTAATGAGATCGGTGGAATGGTACCAGACGGGTTGTACAACATCTATAACTTGAAGTACATCAACTTGGAGAACAACCGATTGACCGGAGTGAGCATCCAAAACGTCACAAAGTGGAGCGGGATCTCATGTAACCTCGGAAACAACAGGTGAGATGATGACATGTGACATGTGACTGACATGTGTCAGTCTCGTGTGTCCCATACCGTCTTGGTCTTACGCATTGTGTGATTCCTCCTGCGCGATCGGAGAGACCGTGGGACAAGAAGTCAAATGGCGCATTGCCGGTTCTCCATCAACTTTTGACAAGACCGGGTTTATCACGGGTGTTGCCACCGTTCTCAACATCAATCCGAGGCGTATCTCCATCATCGGAACCAGCTCCGGAAGTGTCATCGTCAACTTTGTCATCGCGCCACCTCTCATCACCGCGCCCAATGAGGCCACAGCCGTACAAGCATTCAATACATTGCAGAAGATGCCCCCTTCCGCATTTACTCCATACAACATCACCGCGCTTAACCCCCCCGCTCTGCAAGAACAAGTCTCCACGTCAAGCTCGTCTTCCTCCAGTGGAAGCGGTGGGAACGTGATCAACGTCCACAACAGTTCTGGAGGACTCCCCGCTGGAGGAATCGCTGGAGTCGTAGTGGGAGTGGTGGTGTTGGTGGCCGCCCTGCTGGTGGCCTTGATCTTGGTCTTACGTATGAAGCGAAAGGTTATAGACATGCAACTCAACGATATCGATTTGGACAAGTTGGCATCTAAGATGGGAGGTGTCAAGAAGAGTATTATCGACTATGACGTGAGTATCTGTTTCGGAATTGGAATTGGAATTGGAATTCGGACTGAATGTCATCAGGATATCTCAGAGATGGATCGCATTGGTGCCGGTGCATTCGGTATAGTGTGAGTTTACAAACGTCTCTACAACGCGCCAGACACTGAATACAAACAGATACAAGGCCAAATGGAGATCTATGACTGTGGCCGTGAAGCAGATCCGTGCTGAGCACGTGACCGAATCTCAACTTGAAGAATTCTTGCACGAAGTGAACATTGTGCAGAACCTCAGAGCTCACCCCGTAAGTCTCGTTGTAGATGAACCGAAAATTCTGACGAGTTGTAGAACGTCGTACTCTTCTTGGGTATCACTTTCCCGCCACAACCTCTCAGTCTCGTGACAGAGGTAAGACTTTCAGATTTTCAGACTTTGACAAAATTGACACTTGTCAGTTTTGCGGTGGAGGCAGCTTGTACTCCTTTTTACGCCGAGAGGAAGCCGTCCCGCTCAGCCAGAAGTATTATTTCATGTCCAAGATTGGTGAGTACAGCACTTCTCCATGACGACTGTTTGTTGACATTTTTGACAGCTCTGGGTATGGTCCACCTTCACGCCGAGAACATCATCCACAGAGATCTCGCCGTCAGAAATGTCAGTTTTATTTGTGAAATCATTCTGACTGGTTGTAGATCCTCCTCACCGAGCACATGGAGCCTAAAGTCTCCGACTTTGGTATGTCACGTGAAACAGCAGACAGCGACAGTGCACAACAAACCGCATCAACACTGGGTCCCATCAAGTGGATGTCCCCGGAGGCCATTCACAGCCGACAGTACTCATCCAAGTCTGATGTGTTTTCCTTCGGTGTCGTCATGTGAGTAAAATCTCACCAAATCTTTCTGACCGGACAAGGTGGGAGATTCTCAACGTGGAAGAGCCTTGGGCCAACAACACACCCATAGACGTCGCTTTTAAGGTCATCACTGAAGGAGAGAGACTTCCCATCTCTGATGATGTAGAACCACAATGGAGGCAGCTGATGAACAGTGAGTCGAGTTCACAATACTCTTATAAGCTCACGCGTTGTAGTGTGCTGGGAGACCGCACCAGAGGACAGACCGGACTTCAACGGCATCGTGGAGTACATCAACTTTATCCTTGGCAACAAGGACTTGAGCGAGAAGATCCTCGACTTTGAGACTGAAGCCCCCGTTGTAGATTACCGCCTCAACATGAAGAACTACTCACCGTATAATAACAGACAGCCGCAAGCTCCAAAGCCAGACGCTGATAACGATGATCCCACCAGATACTCCAGCTTTCCGGCCAAGAACATGTCAGCGTGGGACGGAAATGCAGCTCCTCGGAAGAACTCGCGAGGATAGGTGTATAAATAAATCAAGTGAAAACAGCCCCTCATCTCCCCATGAATAAAACAGGTCGTCTAAATTTGGCACACAACACGTCAGACATTTACGTACAGAGCTAATGCTATATCTGTCTCACAGCCTCTTCATAGAAGGAGTTTGTCTTCACAATTTGAGAGATCCTCAGTGCCTCAAACACTCTGATCACCCAAGGCGTTTCACCACTTGTACAATTTGACAGCCTGTACATCTTAAAAGCATGCATTTGACTTGCCATAAATCGTGAGGAGTTTTTCAGAACATTTCGGCCTCACCGCCTTCCTTTTCCCGGATAAAGCAGCTCCCTTCGCTGCTATTCAAGCGACGTCATCACCCCCACTGCACCCCGTCCCTCCTGAATGATCTCAGAGATTCCGAAAACAATACGAAAACTGGACAGAAAACACAATAATCGCAGAAGACATGAGCGATGAGGTGAGATTGTTGCAAGCATCGTGCCTTGAGGATGAGTTCAGATGGGATGGAGAGACAGATCAAATCGAACTATGGCAGGTGAGGACAGACTTCCAACTTGGACAAAGGATTTAGATGAGCAGATGCATTTAGATAATGAAGATTATCCTCTGAAAGAAGGGTTTCGGTTTAAATTGAAAGTCAAATCGAACCCAGATGTCCAACTTCTCGTGTATCTACCCTTGTCATATCCTGAAGGTATGCTTAGGATCAGTCAGATCATACCGAATGATGAACACAGCTGAACCACTATGCACTATCAGAGGAGATACATTGTCACGTGACCAACAAGTATGTCACTTTTTCGTTTAAAACTCTCTTAGCTTTCAGAGCACACTCTCATCATTTGTGCAAGACCGCATGGAAGAGACCTCAAAACAAGAGGGTAATTTGGTTCTCATTAATCAATCATCTCATCTATAGAGGTGGAATTTCGCATTTATGACCTGTACACACGGTCAATAGAGTACCTATCCAATTTAGAACTCGATTCACAACAGAAGATCGAGAATGATGAACCACCAAAGACTGCGAACTCTTCGGTAAGATCACAAATATTTGCAGACTTTTATTGATTGCAACAAAGATCAGGATCAAATTTGTGATCATTTGGTCCCATCACCTGCTCGCTACTTCCAAGAGGAAAGACATTGTCGAATGGTCAGACGAGCTGGGTGAGCACATGTTCTTTCGACAATATAAGGTTATTATTTAATATAAAAAATATAAATAAATATTGGAATAACGTTCAATATAGAAGAGACGAACCGTTTGATAAATATAAATTATATAATATAATTATATATGATAACAAAATGAAGGTCTGTGGGGGATCAGTAAGCCAGGTTATCCTGGAGTCATCTTAATAGAAGGTGATCACCATCATCAAATAATCATCAGACTCCATACTCAGTCGAAACAGGTTTAGAGGAGAACGTCGACGAGTTTTTGAGGCGAATCAAGGTTTGCATCTGATCATTGAATGAAGGCACATCATTTTGATGTTCTGAATTCTTATAGAGTTTGAATTGGCAAGCACTGTCTGTTCGCCATGAAGAAGTCAGACAATTTGATTGTTCAGAACAGGATTGGATTCAACATTCTCAACTGAAGCGAAGTGGCCAAGTGAGTTCTATTTTTGTCACCAAAATGGTGATGTGATGGTACATAATGTAATGTCTGCACAGAAGATCGGAGTTGTGGAAGTGGAACACATCTCAGAGATCACCAAAATGTAGGTCTCTTGAAATTGATACAACTGAAAACACCAGGGTGGAGGGAGTGGACGGTCTTTCAAACTTGATTCTCGAAGCACTTCGAATACAGAAGTCCAATTTTTGTTTTTAGAAGTCGCGAGTGTCACGACTTGTCTTTATTTGATATTCTCGCGGTGATGTGTAACCAGCTTTTCCGCGTTGATTAGGTAATTTCGTTTTTTATTGGAATACGTTCACGGGAGCACCATCCTTTTGATCAGAAACAGATCCACACCAGCAGAGAAACATGGCACCAATGTGAACAGTTTATTGCTTTGTCTCACTGACGATCGCAGCAAAGTCGGCATCATCGGTTATGGAAAGTCTACCACCACCTTCCATCTGCCTCTCATTCTGTCTTTACCAGATCAATTCAAAGTAACTCATCTTCTTTCTAGAAGAGAGATCAAATTGGAAGGAGTGCTCGCTGATGTGAAGGTTGTATCTTCCTCTGAAGAGTTCTTTGCAGGCGATTTCGAGCTTGTCGTCATCACGACTGAGAACCAGGTAGATAGATCTTTACGATAGACGAGATCATATCGATCTAAATTATGTAGACACATTTTTCATACGCCAGAGACGCACTCAAGGCCGGCAAGAACGCAGTAGTGGAGAAGCCTTTCACTGCCACCTTAGAGGAGGCACAAGAACTCGTCGATCTGGCCAAACAAACAGGCCTCATCCTCTCCATCTTCCAAAACAGAAGATGGGATGCTGATTTCCTCACCTTAAAGAAGCTCATCAAAGAGAACACTTTGGGAAGAGTGAGCAGACCTCTCATTAATGTAAATGTTGATGACGTGATAGGTGGTGAGCGTATACAGTCGTTACGACAGATACAGACCCGTCGGCAAGGGCGGTTGGAGAGAGACTGATCCCGTCTCCGGAGGTACGTTTTTAACCCGAAATCTCACTGAAATTTCGCAGGAATCCTGTACGATCTCGGTGCTCACGTTGTAGATCAAGCTCTGGCCCTCTTTGGAACACCTAAGAATGTACATGCGGTGGTGATGAACCAAAGACAAGTCCCAGAAGTCACCACGGACGACTTTTTTGAGATGCAATTCAGATACGACGATGTACTGGTCACAATGTCTGCCGGTATGCTCGTCAGAACCCCCTCCCCCAGGTTCACCGTGTACGGAACGAAAGGTGAGACATTGTACACGTCGACACGTCAGAGAGTGAAAGTTGACAGGAACTTGGACTAAATACGACGTGGACATCCAGGAGCCACAACTCATTGCGGGTCTTACACCACAAAACGCTCCAGAGAAGTTTGGTGTTGAGCTCGAGAAGAACTGGGGATTCTTAGAGACCACCTTGCCCGACGGCACAGAGGTCAAAGAACACAGACAAGGAGAGAAGGGCTTTTACCTCGGCTTCTACCAAAACGTATTTGAAGGTGCGTCTCTTCTTTCATTCTGATGGATCATGACTCACATGTGCAGCTGTCAACGCGAAGAACCCCAGTTTGCTGGAGGTGAAGCCGGAACAGGCATTACAAACGATGAAGATCTTGTCACAAGCAAAGAAGTTGGGTGTCTCTGGTGACGGAGTCATTCCCATCGACACCATTCAAGCTTGAATCAATAAAAGTTTCTGAATCACCTACTGTGATTGACCTTTGCATTATGGCTTTGTTGTTGTCAATTTAAAGAATTTTTAAATAGTCTAACAACACAGAGGTTGCTGCCATCCTCAGGAAAATTTGTGCAATTATGTTCTATAATTATTAGAGAAGAATTTTGTCCTCTAGATTTCATAGGCAGATCTGCGCGAGTTCAATCTTACCGTGACTCCCACTCGGTATTGGTTTCCGAGTCACGTTAGTTTACCGTGCCGAGTGGTTATATCTGATTTTTGGTTATAATTCATTTTCATCAACCAACACAGACCTCCAAACAAATATACTGGAATCAGTGTGATGACTTATAACATCCTTTCAGGATTGCAACTGTTGATATTCTGATTGTACTGAGTTGGATTGATCAGGATTTATTTTATCTGATTTTAAATACTTCTACAATTAATTTGTGGATCTACAACGAGTTCGACCAATGGAAATACGGCACAATTTTATGGGACCATCTACAGCCGGAACGAAGAAACACAACAATACAACCACAGATCGAACGCGAACACATGAGTTCCCACAAGAATGGAGGTCCCATCGCTGGGCCTCTTAACTTCTTACGCTCTTCTGCTCGTGAAATGCTGGGTAAAAATCCGTCCAATACGCCTTCTCCTGTCGGCTCCCCTGTGTTAGGAAAGTCAGAAGGAACTACATTGAAGAGCGAAAACGAGGCTTTATGCTCAGGATGGATGAAAATGAGACATCCCATGAAAAAATGGGTCTCTAGATGGTTTGTCTTGAGGTAAATGATGATCTTTATTCGCTGATGAGAAATGTGTTCTTTATCGAGTAATCTGATCCTCCCACAGACAAGGGATTTTAGTGTACTACCGAGATGAGAAGGCAGCAAGTAACCCAAGAAGAAAACCCTCGGGTGCTATTATGCTCGCAGATACAGAAGTCAAAGAACACAGGATCAGCAAGGATGGAATGTATTCTCTGAAGATTGAGCACTTACACAACCGCTCTGTCTATAAGACCAAGCCAGGATTCAAATTGACTCCCAGTCTTCGATGGAATTGGAATTATTGTGTCTTACGGGTTGCCTCTGAGAGTTCCAGAAAGACATGGCTCACCGCCATTGCCCCGCAGATTGAATATGCCACTTCACATAAGAACACCATCAGCTTCAACATTAGCCAAGACGACGAATCTGATTTCGAGGTATTTATTTGTCAAGATCAAGGCATCATGGCTGAGACCGATAAGGACGAGTCTGATCATGAAGGAAACACGCTTCCAACCTCTCCAAAATTAAATCATCGCTTAGCACAGCCATCCTCTTTGGGAACACATGTCATCACCGCTAACACGTGAGTCTTACTTCTACACGTGTTATTTAAAAATCAAAACTTGACTACTTATGTCCTTGTGTTAATGTCATTCAGATTGTCCCCCCCAGTTCAGATTAATTTAAGACACAGCTCTGAGTCACCCAGCCGAAGCCGTAGCAGTGAGTCTTCCTGGAATCTCTATTGTCACATTCCTTATCTACAACCAGCCTCCACCGATCCCAGCACCTTCATCACCATGAAATCACATTCTCATGAGAACATTAATGAGTCCCAATACACACCCGAGATGTCTACAACACAGAGCAGGATGGTAACCAGTCTCCACGAACTGCAAAAGAAAGAGATACAAGAGGTCCAAGACAACACAATGTCTACCATCGAGAAATGGAAGGACGATTTGGGCGTCAAAATGATGAGCATCGAAGGAAGGATCTCGAGATCTGCACAGAAGAAGGAGGACAATAAGGGCATATCACTGGGCTCTCTACAACTGTCTTTCCTCATCTTGTTCTGCATGCTGCTTGGAAGACTCACGCGGCACACAATTGTATATGGTGACCCCTCCGACTTATAAACCCATTTTTGTAATTCCTTCAGAAATTTAAATTTCTCAAAAAAATTAAACTTTTTTTGATTTTTTATCAACATCGAAATTTATTTGTACTCATACCCGTTTTTGTGTTTTTTTGTAAAAGTTCCAAATTTTTTTCAAAGTCGAATTTATTTTTTCAAAATTGAAATTTATTTGTACAAAAAAGAACTTTATCATTTAATGGTTGGGAGGAACTGAGTAGTAATAAGCTCCATGTTGTCCAGGCTGGGATGGTGCCGCAGGATACGCGGGCTGTGGGACGAATGTAGATGTACTGGGGTAGGAGGGATAAGCAGGGTAGGCAGGGTATGCGGAGGTGGGAGGGGGGGACACGACAGTCCCGGGGTAATAACCGGTGCTGCGAGCAGGCTCGACTTTTGGTGGTCTACAACGAGTCAGATTTTTTGGTAAAGGGAGAGACTCACGCAGGGGTGGGAGTGGGGGTAGGAGTTGGGGTGTCTTTTTTCCCGCCAAAAATGGACTTCCACAGACCACCTTCAGCCTTTGGCTGGTTGTTTTGGGGGGTAGACCCACTTGGCTTGCCATCTAAGCACTCATTGACGTGTTGTTCCAACTGTGCTTTTGGTATGAGAGTACCACAGATGGGACAGCCATCCATCTCCTCATTACTTTGTGCCGGCCTGAAATATTGAGACACTCACGAAGACACCAAGTCGATGTGAGATGGAAAGAATGAAAGAGGTCACCTGGTGGGAGGTGGAGTGGGCGTCATGACAGGTGGTGCAGGTGTGGGTGTTGGTTTCTGCACATCTGCTTCGAATTGTCTCTGCATGTTCCTGGCCATCTCCAGATCTCTGTCATATTGATCCGCTCTGAGAATGATTAGATCGAGAAGAGGATATTATATGTTGGTATGTTTACATTCTCTTTGCGGCGTCATTCTGTTGCCTTTCTTGGGACAGCTTATCTGATCCTTGGTTACGAGCTTGTGTTTTGAGAATGTCCGAAGTGACCGTCTCGATATTATTCAGACGTCTATCTACATTTTCCATGAAACGAGTGATCCTCTCAAAGTAACTCTGCATCTGGGTTAACATCTCGCGGCTCTGGTTCGTTTGATTGGCTAAAGACTGGTTCAATTTGGTCGTCTGTCCAACAATCTCCTGGATCTGCTGATCTTGGGCGGTTGGAGTGGATGCTGGGGGCGGCACCTCCATCTTTGGAGGAGCAGTATATGTTGGATGAACCACTTGTTGCTGTGGGAGTGACTGCTGTGCTGGAGCAGAGATGGCCAAAGTCGACATTGGAGGTGAAGAAGGAGCCTCATAGTGCTCTGATCCACCAGCGTAATACGTCTGTGCGGGTTTGGGCTCATTTGGGGTGACGGTGAACACATCCCCGAAAGTCTGGTCCTGATCGTATGAATGCATTTCTGGTTGAGATGGCTTCTGTGGCTGTTGATTGTGCGACGATGTGCGATGAAAAACCACGTTTCGCCTCTTCTGACGAATTCTCCGATCATCAGAAACGAGGACAGCCATCTGGATTCATGGAAAGCCAATCAGCAATCTCCAGAAATGGGGCATAAATCGAACATGTGTTGGCTTGTTTGCTGTTGCCCACCAGCAGTTGTTGATTGTTTTTTGGCTTTTTTCATTGTTTTTTTAAAAGTGGAAAACACAAAATTTTTGAGACGGACACTTTTCACATCAACACACGCAACGAACATACGAACGAATTCATTAGACTAGACCGACTCCAAATGCCAGACAATCAATTACACGATGCCGTTCTTTCCACCATCAAGAGAATGCAAAATCCCAATTCGATGGCGGAGGGCGTAGTCATGTTCAAACGTCTTGACAGAAATCTCAAAGGTGCTAAGGGTGAGGGTTTCTATATCTAAAAATTTGCTGATTATTGTCAGCTGTTCGCGTTCAGGACCGAGAGGGCATCATTGTCTTTAGTCTCAGCGATCTCCCCTTGAAGGTCGTCTTTGTCACAGAGGATAATGTATCTGTAGAGAGACGAACAGAAAATGACGTTTACATTGCAGGTAAAAGGCATAATCTTAACCTAAGCCTGCATCAAATCTTATATGCTGTCATCTCACACACACAGGAAAACATAAGATAGAAGCAGCAGCCACACCAGAGGAAGTTTTAGACAAGGCACCTCCAACACGCTTAGAGTCTGCCGTTCAAGGTGTCAAAGACTTTTTTGCAAGATCAGAGGAGGCCATCTCCGACGTTGTCAATCCTGAGGCAAAGAAAAGGGAGCAGGTGATTTTCTTTGCATCTCAATGTCCTTCGACACTTGCTTGTCTGCAACAAACACAAAAGTGTTGCATCTGATGTTTGTGGCAGTGAATCTTCAAGAGTTGTGTTTACAGAGGGCAGGTCACATTCCTCAGAGAGAAATATGCAACAGACAAGGAAGATGACAAAAAGAAGGGCATCTTCTCTAAGATCAAGAAGGACAGGACGAGAACAATGTAGAATGCCACTTCAAATAAATCAGAATAATTTGTACATCTCTTTCAGCGGAATAAACATCTCGTACAGAATCGGATGGAGGGTTTGCAAAGCTTCTGGCTCCATGACAAAATGAACCATTATGGAGGATGACGCCGCATCTCACAGCATTTAAGAGCAGTTGTTTTTCAATTTGGCACGCATAGTCCCTCCCACCTGCCCTTTGTGCTGGAAATATAGAGTGTATAGTGGAAATAATGTGAAGAAGGTGCACAGCGGTTTCAAATTCCCGATAGCAACACGTTAAGTCCATAGCAACAGCTTAATAATTGCATCAACTAACGTGTGTTCTTACCGCAAGTGGAAATTTGAGTCCGCCGCGCAATATCATATTTGGTCAACATAAAATTGCCATTCCTTTACACTACTGCGCTGTTTTACTACTGAAATGCCCTGCATCTGTCAGGAATCTATAATAATTCTGTATATAATTATTATTTGATTACAAGAAGGTAATCATGTTTATTTGTGGTAATGTGCAAACACGAGTCTGACCCGGTTTGGTCAAGCAAAGCTCCCTCTTGCGGGCACAAAAAATGAAAAAAATTACAGAAAAGTTTTAAAAACTACATAAAAGTTTTAAAAAGTACAGAAAAGTTGGATGAATTTCAGGAAAGTTGTAGAAATTTCAGAAAAAATGAAGAAATTACAGAAAAGTTTTAAAAATTTCAGGCTGACCTCAATGGCAAAGATCTTCTTCTCACGTTGTATGTGGCAGTAAACTCCCGCCATCTCGGCCTCCACGTCGATCACGTGATCCAACTGGGTGGGGGCAGCAGAGGAGGGGTTGTACTGTGTACACGTCAGTTGTCGACGTTTTCATTGCGATGTTACCGAGATGGTGTACAGATACTGCTTCAGGGGCTTGATGGGGCCCAATGAATTTATTCATAAAGCCCATGTAAGGCTTCTCTCCAAAACTAGCCTTCCTTGGCAGACAGATGTTGGATTTGATCTCTGGTTTTCCTCCTACTTGTGTGGGTACTTACTCCCTCCTTTTATTTCAAGCATGACTTTGCAAACTTCTTGCCGGTTATGTTCGTCACATGCAGCATTTATGGTGAACAGATCCTCAAAAAAATCAATCTGATCGTCCGCAGCAGGGTGTAGGACTTGGTTGGACTATATTGTCCGTGCTTGATCCGGTGCTCTTACCATTTCAAAGATTAACTCATTTCATCGTTGTAGATGCACCTTTATGTTCTTCATTTTGCTGAAATTGAAGAAATATTGTTATTTTAGAATGAAACATATTAATATTCGCTTGGAAAGATGGCCTCTGTTGTCCACAACTTTGGTGTCACGAGATATTTCATCTAATAAAGACATGAGAGATACAAAACAGATTTATGCGTTCTTTGTGTCCATCTTCTCGATCATGGAGAGAAGATCGTTCAGGTTGTTCTTCTTGTCTTTGTTGGCCTCCACATGCCTGATCGACTTGGCTCTTCTCAGGGTCAATCTCTTTTGGATCACCTGATCATCACGTCAATCTTCCATCTACAACGTTGTTTGACGGCGGAAAATCACCTCTGGTGAGTCTGTTTTCTTTACGGCAGCCCTGACTCTGCTGACTCTCATTGGGTTATTTTTGGCTTGCTTTCTGAGATCATTTTGTTTGCTCTTCTCCGAATCCAAGACAATTTTCTGTGAAGTTTCAACGAGATGAAAAGATATGACGTCATCATGACGTAATGATGACGTAGTCGACAGACCTGCCAATTGTCGTTGAAACGCATGATCATGGTGAAGTATTCTTCCCATTTTAATACTTCCGGGTCCTCTCCAAACTTTTTAGCCAAATCCCGGAAAGTTTTCAGAGCCTACAACAAAATTCAGCCATCTACAACGCTGTAATCGAAAAGAAGATGAGATAAAGAGTGATGACGTCATACCTCCTCCAGACTGTCCTCTAAGACCTTCAGTTTCTTCTTGCCCGAATCAATGAAGTGATTCATTCTTGATACGTAAACTCTGTTGTTTACAGCAGAAGCTTCCTCGGGATTTTGGGAGAAATATTCCAATTCTCCGATCATCTACAACGAGTTATTTTCGATAGTTTACAGTGTTGTATACGAACCTTCTTCACACCGACTTTGAGACTCTGAATGTCATCTCTGACTGTGGGGAGTGCAACTATTGGGGTCATGACGTCATATTTAATCATATGTGATATCTTATTTTTGTTTCTATGACATACACCAAAATCTCGTGTACAAAAAAGGATGACGAATGATGACGTCACTCACTTGCTGCGGCGGCGGGGACGTCTTTGAGCTCCGACCACCACTGGAGGACATCTGGGTGATTTTTCTCAATATAACCCACGATCCAATGGAGCAGTGTCGTCTTATTGTCGACAGCCTTCGTGTCAGACAGCTGTCATAATTCAGACGTTGAAATTTCCCCGAAATTTCGTGAAGGATCTTGCCTTCAACAAGACTTCTAGTTTAAATCCGTAGGCCCTTCCGTTGGATGTATTTCCATTCAGGTAATTTCCTACCGCCAGAACAATTTCCAGTAATTTCAAGAAAAGAGGTGACCCGGATACCTATTTTATTTAGATTTTTTTGAATTTAAATATTCGGAACGGAAAATATTTTTTGAGAAAGAATTTCGAAATAAAATATTACACGATTTTTCTGCGTATACAACTCGTCTTAAATATAACTTACTTGTTTAAATGATCTGTCCAGAGTATTCAATTGTGGGATGAGCTCGTGAACCTTCTCGTCAAAACCCCTGTAGAAGGCCCAGATCTCCACCCTCTGGGACAACCTCGGAATATCACCCACTTCTAAGCAGAAGGATTCGGGTCTGTCCAACTTGCTCTTGTCACCTGTCATCATGTCACCATCATGTCATCATGTCACCATCATGTCATCACGTGTCACCACCATCATGAAATAATGTCATGGATATGACATATTTCATTTTGAAGCAAATAATGTGGCAGAGCCGCATATTAATTATCCTTGAAGAAAAAAATCACAAAAATAAAATAATCACAAAAATAAAATAAATCACAAAAATAAAATAAATCACAGAAATAATAATAAATTACCAGGATAATCCCTCAACAGGGCCAGTTCTTCGCTTGTCGGCAGGAAAGTTCGGAGTTGTAAAAGACTCTCCATACTAAGTACAGAGTCGTCCAGGTCTATAATGGCGGACTTGATGTCTTCGAATGACATCTTAAGTCTTCCCAGGGAAATACCGATGTGGTTAGCCCTCTTGTGGTCCAGCAGAGATACCTTCTTGTCCTACAAAAAGTCACGAGATGTCATGTATATCTCAAGATATCTCATAATATTGTTGAGATGTCACAGAAAGATGTCATTGGCGAAAATAGAATTTCAAGGAATATTAAAAAGTGAAAAAAAATAATATCAGAAAATTAAAAATAACTATCAAACTAAGATTAAAATATTATTGAAAAATAAAATTATTGGAAAATAAAATAAAATTATTGGAAAATAAAATAATAGATAAATACGTACAGCAGCAGACTTGGATTCCTCGAGTTGTCTCGTAGTGGCATTTCCCTTCGATTTTGCAGAAAATAACCCTTCCAAATCCTCGGGATCTATCTCTATACTGCTCTGTGATGACGTCATCATGTGGTCTATTTATAGAATATGGATTGAAAATATCAATGTAATAATGAAAAAATTTTCTCCGAATCCAACAGTAATTTCCTCAAAATCCAAATGAAATTTCCGAGAATTTTCGCTGAAATTTTTCCGAAATTCCCACCTTAGCCTTCATCCAGACTGTGGGACCGATCTTGTTGTTGGGAATTTTGCTCCATGCCAATTTCTTCATTTGAACTTTAGGCTTGATCACCGGCTTGGGCTGCAGTCCCGGAATACCGTCGGACTTTCCGAAAAAGCCACCTCCGGGGGGAGGTGGGGGGCCAGCTGGGGGGGGTGAGGAATGTACATTAGGATGTCGACATACCTCCGGGGGGAGGGGGCGGTCCACCGCCAGGTGGGGGTGGTGGTCCTGGTGGTCCTGCGGATATTCAATTTCGAGAAATATTAAAAAATATTTTGTGGAGGGGTTACCTCCTGGAGGAGGGGGTGGTGGTGGTCCACCTGAAAATTCTCAGAAAATTTAAGATGTCGACGTCGACATACCTCCTGGTGGCGGGGGTGGTGGTGGTACATCCATGCCTCCTGGTGGAGGTGGTGGCGGTGGTGGTCCTCCTTCGCTTTCTGAGACTTTAAGACCGTGTACATACACATGTCGAAATACCTCCTGGGGGAGGTGGTGGTGGTGGAGGGCCACCCTCGGGAGGTCCGCTGGACTCTGATGCTGGTGGTGCCGCTGATGACGTGTCAAAATATTGTCCAATACATTGTGTAATTTCACACATCTATGAAGGACTACACCGTGAAATTTTGTTCCCGCGCACCACAAATTTTCAAAATTCAAATCCACAAAGGAATTTACCCGTTCCGTCCTTGATCGAGATCTGAAGACTTGCCACAACGGACTCCAAGTCTCGGATTCTGAAATAAAGTTGATTATTCTCCTCTTGTACTTTCAGCAGATCCTCGTGCATCTTGTTGTTCTACAACGAGTCAACTCTCAATTTCTCCGAAATTTCGCGGAAATTTCACCCTCTCTTTGGCCATGGCCTCGTGGTTCACGCCGGATAATTTCTTCACTTGGGATTCGAGGTTTTGAATCGTTTGTTCGAGGTTTTGCCGCATCTCTGTCACCGTATCGTGTGAAATGAACACTAGAAAATTCAGCGAAATTTCAATGACATTCATGGAGATTTCTGTGAAAATTCATGGAAAAAAGGAGTGAAATTTTCAAAGAAAATACATTGAAAATTCAGAGAAATTGGATCTGGTTGTTCCGAGAAAATTGCAAAAAAATTAATAAACGCGAGTCACAAACATTCTTCCGGTGACTGATCTCGCTCCAACGCGGCAACTTTGTGTACGACTTCATCTACAAAGTTGTAGAGCTTGTCACACCTTCCGTCCTCTTCGTGGAAAGTCAAAAATCTCCTCAGGATTGACATCAGAGCCTTTTCGTTTTTCGTTTTTCTACGTAAAATGGCAAATATCTCTCCGATATCACTGAAATATTTTATAAATTGAATTCTTTTAGAAATTTCAAATTTCATTTTTACAATTGAAAAAAAAATGAAAAAAAATTTGCTAAACTAGAGAGCGAAAATGGCGCCAAAATTAGGCGCCATAAATAGTATTTGAAATTTGAATTTCTACGTACTTCAAATCCATGTCTTCGAAGGACATCTGTGCCATCAATTTGATCTCGTCTTCGTCGACAGCGACATCTTGGTCGAAGATCTGAATCTGTAGATCCAAATCACTCTCCGGCTCCACGTCTTCCCATCCCTGTCATGCACATGTCAACACGTCATCACATCATGTCATCCCATCTCGGATCAGAAGATCATGAAATTTCTCGGAAACTTCTGACCTTCATGACATCTCTTATGCCGAGTCTCAACAATTCGTGCCGGGTGTTAACTCTAACATTGACATCTTCGGGACTGGAGAGTACGGAGTTCACAAAAGACATCATGGAGACTCTGATGTACACATCACTCTCTTTCAAGGTGTCGATGATGAGTGAAAATCTCTCTTTCTTGCCCTCTATGCGGCGGAAGTGCTCAAAAGCCTCCATCGTCAATCTACAACGAGTCAGGACGTTGTAGATGGTCATCTTTTCCAAAAAATTTTAAAAAAATAAATTTTTGATTCTATAAAATATTCAAAAAAGATTTAAAAAATGCCAGCATTGGTATTGTGCTTTGCCAAAGTATTCATCATTGTGCAGATTTTTCTCGGAAAACTCACGCCCAGGCATCAGGTGAGGCACAAAGATTGGAGAGAATCTCTAGTACACTGTGTCTCTTGTTGTTGTCCCCGTTGTAGTTGGCAGAAGGGGATAGCTGCATGACCATCTTACGTATACCATAATTAACACCAATCACTGCTCTCACTCCCATCTGTGAAATTTCAGAAATTTCTCAGAAATTTGGAATAGTTGAAAATTCGTGGAAGATTCTGTGAAATTTCAGACCTCGGACTGGGTTGCGAGTTGTATGCAGTGGATTGCCTTGTCCAATATGATATATTCCTCCTCCCTAAAAATATCGTCATCTACAACTGCATCTACAATTGGAAAACTTTATTAATCTACAACGAGCAAATAAACTTTAGTCATCCTGAAGCGATGAATCGACCGCGGAAACCGAAAACATCGTATAAGTTTATAATGAAATATGCTCATCTACAATGACAACTACAACTCACTCGTTCCCGGGGGTTAATTTGGAAGTCAACAAGTCGAAGAGGTAAATCAATCCTTTTTCTGCGAAGAAGGCATTGAACCAGCACTGTCACTTGTCATTTTTTTCAAAATTAAAATTTTTTCTGATTTTTTATCCTTCAAAATTTCGTTCGAATTCAAAAAAATTTATAAATTGGATTTTTTTATTTATTTTCGAAAAAAAATTTATAAAAATCACCTGTGAGAAAACAAAACAAGCTTCCAAATTGAGTAATAATTCCACAGAGGGTCCGTTCTTCAACAAATTGACGGTAGAATGTGGTGTCTTATCTCCCTGGTTATTCTCGTTTACAATGTCTAATTTCTTGCCGCTGAGCATGGGGAAGAGGGTCTTCTTCTTCACTTTTCTCTTGGCTTCATCGGCCTGGACATTTTTAGTTAAAATTTTATTTTTTAGTTGTAATTTTATTTTTATTTTTTAGTTAAAATTTTATTTTTTAGTTGCAATTTTATTTTTTTTAGTTGCAATTTTATTTTTATTTTTGTTTAGTTGAAATTTATTTTGATATTTGTAGTTGTAATTTTTTTTCAATTTTGTTTGTTGTAATTTTATTTTAATTTTTTTAGTTGTAATTCTTTTTCAATTTCAGGGAAAGATCTTTTGAAAAATCTCCAAGATTGAATTTAAAATGTGGAATAAATTCTAAAGGATGAGATCTTTACGACAAAAATGCAATGAAATTATTCCGAGTCAAATGCTGGCTCGTTGTAGATGGAAATAATCTGAAAAATATAAAGTGACCTTTCTTCTGTCCTCCCTCAGGTAAATTGTGCTTCCAGACAGTACCCCGTTCTCGAGCAATGATTTTTTCAACTTGAAATACTCTGACTTCATCAGATCATTCCGTGAAATTTCCAAACGTGACACGTGTCACATCATCGCGAGAATTCTCAAAAATAAAAACACACCAGTATTTGGACCACTTGACAACATCCAGTCTTCTGTGCTATTCCACCCCAACAGAGTACCCATAATTGCCAACACATTGATCACCTGCGGAGTTTTAAAACTTCGGTTCGAAATTTCACCGAAATTTCATCCTACCGGCTCTTTGAAATCCACGTGCAATAATTCCACGAAATTCTCGCCCTTGTAAGGCACGTTAAGGTAAACGTGAGTTCGCGGTTGTAGATGCAACACGTCACCGGTTTGGATTCCGTACTCATCGAGGGAGAGGTCATCGTCGAGCTCGTCTAAAGCTTCGCGCCCAGAATGAGTGTAGATGGCCAATTCTTCCGGCTTCATATCTACAACTCTCAATTTTTTTTCGATATAGATTTTTTTATTTTTTATTTTTTTACGAGATTACGCTCAAACCATTCTCATTCATACGAAACGGTTTGTTTCATTCCTTTGAAATGTACCAAACCCGCCAAAAATAAATATTCACCTTTCAAATTGACTTCCGACAAGATTTTTTTGGTGACGTCATCAGGTCTGTCTGTTAGCTTGAAAGTGATATTCTTCCATGCCGAAACATTTTCGTCCACAACCATTCCGGTAACTACAACGAGTACACCCACATTGATCATCCCGGGGTTTACGGCACTCGTTCTCAGAACGGAAGATTGTTTTGTACCTGCGGATATCAGAAATCTCAGTGAGAAATGAAAATGATATACTAAAATAGCCTCGAAGGTAACTTTTGGAATTGTAGATGCACAAAAAATACACTAAAATCTAAATAAAATGCTCCAAAAATATGTCTTTTTGTTGTTCATTTTGCCGCCACAACATTTTCAATAACCTCCGATTCATTGTGTTGCAGCTGCCAGTCTCTTTATGTCTATATCTCATCTATTGCAAGTCTCGTCCTATTGCACACTTGAAGATTCTCCGCTCACGTTAGGATCACGGTAATTGACGTGTCTGTTACCGCGAATTTGATAAATGTGAACAGAATCTTCAATATCGCGGCAGAGTCGCGACAAAAACTTTCATCATCTTGATGGCACATCTCATCGTCGTACCTCTTTTGGAAGGCATGAGTTGCTGCTCGGGGATGTCTAAAGAGGGGTTTGCAGATCTCTTTCTCGGTGATAATTGCTGCTGTTTCTGTCAGTTATATGTTCAGTATACCGACATCATCGTTTTGCATGATGATCGCGACGTGACGAATGTGGCTCTGGATCATTATTCCATGATGTTAGGTGGAACATCGCGAACATGCACTTCATCTTCTTAAACACTGAATCATCACCATCGGATCACGACAGAATCATCATTGTCCTCTTGTGTCCATTTGATCGAACAATGATGAATTCACCTTGTTGCCGTGGTTCATAGAGGGCACTCTGATCAGCCTCATCGGACCCGTCTTTGTGTCTGGATTTGTGCTTGCCCTGCTTGTGTTGAGAACGTGATGTCACATTATTTTCGGACTGTGACATTCCAAGACCAAGATGATCCAGAACAAAATTAAGAGGATGTGCAGAGACGGCAGAGCCGCCTACATCTGAATTCTTGGATATATGAAGAATGTCCTTTTATCATTTGATTTAATCACCTTTTGATGGGTGCATTGTCGGTCATGATTGGCGATGAACCTGGACTTGGTGTTCTTATAGTGGAAGTGGAAGATGATAAGGTTGGAGGTGTTTTCTGTCTTGATGTTTCAAGGACAGAAATAGGCTCTGATATGGTCGTCGTGATGGCCCTATTATTTTTTAGAATTGAAAATGTACGCGTACTCACTTGTCGGTCTTGCCTTCTGCGAGCTGTGCTCTTAAAGCCTCACTATAAAACATCAGACCTACGATGTGACACAAATATCCATTCCATCTCTAATGTGCTGTCTTTATCTTTAAACCTACCGATCTCGCTCCCTCTTGGCCCTTCTCTCAGCGGCATCGCGCTCCTCTTTTTCCTTCTCTTCCCTCTCCCTCTCTAAGCGTTTTCGACGTCTCTCAGCAGCATCATCCATTGGAATGGAAAGATGGCCTGCTGTTCCTCAAATCGAATTTTCTGGTTGGTTGTGACGTTCCACTGTTTCTTACCGTGAATCATTTAACGTGCAGGTTGTGCGGTAAGAAGAATTGAGAAAAAGAAAGTACGGGATGGGAGGGAGGGGGGTGGGAGGGAAGTGAAAACGCTTGTGCGAAGACAACCCTCTTTTCAGCAAGCTCGTCCATACATCAGGCACCATGAGAGCCAAGGTGAGATAAATGTCTATATATATTCAAGAGGGATCGATCTTTCGTTTATTTTTCACCCTTAAGCCGTGACAAATGATCATATGTTTTTCAAAATGTATGGTGAGTACGCATCTGATCTAAATCTATAGTGGAGAAAGAAGAGAATGCGCAGACTCAAGAGAAAAAGAAGGAAGATGAGAAACCGCTCCAAATAAGCGACCTCTTCGAGGAGGAGCGAGGGGCTTGAGTAGTCCAGGTCACCTGTCTTAACATCTGGCCAATAGTATCTGCGCCTACCACGGACATCTATCCTATATGAGAGCCAAACGATCCTCTTCGGAAATATACTTCTTTTCAAAGACCTCTTGATATTTACAAGTATTTGATGGATAGATGTATGATTTTCATAACCTGTCTGTTAATTTGTGAGAGCGCTGGCAGTGTTTGTGTACCTTGGACGTTCTTAGGGGTTACTCAAGCCATCATCTTTTGACTTCGACATCACTGACTGAGGTCCAAGTTCATTTTTCCTGTCTAAAAAAGGTTTAATAATTTCTCGATTCGTAGTAAGTTGTTGAAAGGGGAGTGCAGCTCTTAGAAATGCTTGTCTTGGGCTGAAGCTCAACAACCAAGTTGTATATCTTCCCGAAACTGCTCACTTTTTTTTGTTTTTGGTTGTCAGCGACAGTGTCTGTACATGCGTGAAATTTGTCGCGGCCCTTGCAAATGGTCTGTCATTATGATCAGGTTCTGTGACAATGTTGGTCTTTTGATACATTCAACTACTCTATACAGGTGAGTGATCGACCGAGGACGATTTCTTAAGGGGTGGTGGTAAATCATTTCAATACTTTTGAATGCGAAAGAACTATACATCCAATCACTGTGGTGCCGGTTTGACTGATAATGCGAGGCAGTTCAGAAAGATTACTAAAAATAGATGACTACTCGAATCGCAAGTAAGTTCTTGCAGAAGCAGTTTCAGCCTGATGTAATAAGACTCTTTTGACTAAGATCGGATATCAAATGTACATTTGAACTGGCAGCAACAGCTGCATTCCTTTGCACTGGCGTTTTGTGCTCGCCAAAGCGCTGTTGCAGCACAGTGCTCGCCACAGTGTACACTTTTCACGTGATTTGACACGTTGTTTCTTCGCTTACCGAGCGGGGAAACGCGGTAATAACCGCTCTCACACTTTGGCAACACGTTGTAGATTTCGGTCGTGACAGAGCAACGAAAACGGTGGCAGTGGAGAACGTACTTTTCTACGTAAGCCTTGGGGCTCTCCGGTTTTTGGACAATTTTGATTTAGATATCGGAGACGGTTGGGGAAAAGACGAACCTTTCGCCATCACAAGGCTTTCACAAAAAGTTCAGCCTCCTTAAGCAACACGCACGCACGATACGACGATTTGATATAATATGGTCTTCAGCACGAGACTCACTCGCACTCGCTCTGATTTTGGAAAGAAGAATGTATGGAAAGATGGACCGGTGTTACATCATAGCCAAGAGACACCAGCCGAACATGACTGGGAGACAGAAGAGGATGCTTCCAGCACTGAAGCTGTCGTTGATGGTGAATGATACCTAATGATTATACATGATCATATCTGCAACAGGCTTACTTTGTGCAGAAGAAATATTATCTCCACTTGGCGCTTACAGAGAAGAAAAGCCCCGTGAGATCAAAGAGCCAAGGTCATACATCTCGTGATATGTGTCGTGATCAACCCGATTAACACCCGTACAGGATGTATGAGAGGAAGAGGAGTAATTCTGTCTTCTCATTTGAAGAAAACGACAGATTATATAGAACAAATTCCATCTCTGATGTGCCAGATTCATTCATTTTCCCGGCAATAGGTACTATATGAATTGTCCCAAGATCTGACTTTTTAGAACATGAACTTAAATTGAGCGCGGATTTCTTCGATGAATCCTTCGAACTGAAGCATTCCGACCTGCAATATGAAGGTGTATTGAGCAGAGAGCTACATTTGATCACAAAGAGGTGATTATCCATCATCAGGCTCACACTGTATCATTTTCGGGACAAATTGCAATTTATATTTATTTATTTTTATAGGGCAAAACTGAAGGGAAGCTCTGCCATTGTTGATGAATTTCTGCTGCTGGGCGAAGATGTAGACATTTTTATTGAAGAGGCAAAGGTAAATCCAAGAATTCGAACGACAAAAGACTCTGCAGTTCCAGTACATTTATACTGTAACTGCAGCAAAGCTGCATTGCAACCGCGCTGTCTATTCCAAATTCTTGCATGTTGCAGCATGAGATTTCTCCCTGTACCTTATCCTTGCACAAAATTCAGAAAGAATACTGCACCTTTGCCAACTAACCCCGTCGAATTTCTGCTGAAGTTTCCAGATGTTAAGTCAACTCAGACACAATAATATACTCCAATTCACCGCTTATTTACAAAATCCCTGCGCGATCGTCTACGAAAGTGTAGATCAAGGTCCTCTCAGCCTCCTCTTGCTGAAAAAATCGGTCAGAATCACACATGACAATATTTTTACCACACTGATATCTGTGGCAAGAGCAGTCAATTATTTGCATTCCCAGAATCCGCCTGTATTACACAAGAGTGAGTTTGTTGAAGATCTCCAAGTTTATCGTTTTGATGCGGTTTTGTCGCAAGGGAGGTGACACCGCAGCAAGTTAAATATATTACAGAAAGCAGCAGTGCACATAGATCTATTGTAGTACATTTTTTGCAACAATCTCTGCTGTTTTTAATTTGTTTACAACAGAAATTTCTCGCTATAAGAAAGATATAATAAAAATGAAAGATGTTGATTGACCACAGCTCTCTCCTCGAAGTCAGTCATGATCGGCAATAATTGGACGGACATCAAAGTCACCCACTTTGGCCTGACCGCTTATAACAGCCACAAAAAAAAGGACGACATTGTGGACGATTCCTACCTCTATGGAACACTGATCAGAGAGTGTGTCACGAGGACTATTTCTCAGAAAAATGAATCTACAACGGAGGATATACCCAAGGTGAGTGGTGATGACGTCATCAATGGAGATTATACAGACAATTATGGTTTTGGATCATTTCGAGATGCTTTTTCACGGAATTTCAAAGTCTTTTAAGTTTCCGCGGCACAAAATAAAATCTTGCATATTTCAAGCAAATGAAACAATTCCACAACTTTGCCAGAACAGCAGAAAAGCCATCACGTGACCCATCACGTATTGAATAACACAGACATGCCCTCCTTTTTTGAGAGAGTTGATGACGAATTGCTGGAGAGAAGACCCCGCAGAACGACCGACCTTCGAACATATCATCCTGTTCTTGAAGAAGATGAACAAGTGGTTCGCGCAGAAGAGATCTTCGCCCATCTTGACGAGTTACCAATCTATACAGTGTTTTGATCGACCTTCTGAAGGGGTGAAGCGAATTTTTCTGGTCTATGATTATTTAGATTAACAGGAATAATTATTATTCACTAAAAATCCCATGAACAAAAATTATTTTTCATTTTTTAATATTATTTTTATAGGAAAAATAAGTGATGACGTCATAGGTTCTGTACATAAAATCCTACAGCTATTTCTGCCTATCACATTCCGATGAAACCACCCCCCTACTTCAGAATCTCTACACCGCTATACAGAGCAAATTCACACAACAGAGGCACAAGGGAGTACTGGAGCTCAGAAACGAATATGGGAACTGTATGGATATGCTATGCTTTGATACAATGGAGCAACAGCACGAGGCGGATTTGGCTGCCAGATATGAATTCAATGGGGCAGGTCAGATTTTTTTGTTTTACGAAAAAATAATCGTGTCGAATTGTGGAGGCAAAGCCACAGCTTCTTTGTATATTTGGTTCTGCAATACACATTTGAAAAAAATAATTTTTTTCGGCAGAGTTGAGAAATTCTCGCATAAATATAATTACATTATTATATAATTTATTATATAATTTATTATATCCACAAAAGTCCACAAAATTTCTACATCATTGAAAAGCTGACACGTCACAGCGGTATACGAGGAATTAGAAAATATTTCCTGCACGCGGCTGGAGCGCCAAATCAGCGAAGCATTAACCTTCGACATGGCCGAAGGCAGCAAGACGGCACTATGCATTAGCTTGAACAACACCAGGCACAAAGAGGCGCAGTTACGACAATGCCTGATAGAGAGTATCCTGCCGATTCTGCGGGGTTTCGAAGGTTACCATGGTGTTTTGTGGCTCTACAACTCGACACAGACGGTTTATTTGTACATATTTATGCGTGACGAAGAGAGGCATGAGAAGATGATAGGTGAGGTTTATTCTGGGTAATTATGGTTTTGTGGCTCTACAACTCGACACAGACGGTTTATTTGTACATATTTATGCTGGCCAGCATTCCACAAGTTTTTTTGAAAGTGAGGAGAAACTTTGTGAAATGCACAATAAATGGCAAAACAGCCCGATTTTTTATTTTTCCAAAGAAATTTGTGAATTGTAAAATCAAATTCACAATTTTTTTAAATATTTTTCTTATATTTCTCAGAATCTGGGGTAGCACAACTTATTTGGATGGCAATTCAAGAGAAATTTCCATGTCTCAACCCACCACAATTCACAAAATACGATGTACAATCCACTTGGTCCATCCAAAATATATAAATATTTGAAACATTAATATATTTTTTTCACGATCTACAACGAGACGAACTCTCAAGCACCCCCCAATATCCCGAGTAACTCCCGCTCTTGAGGTCTCTCCCTGGTCAAAAAGTGGTTCAGCTGCCAGATACGCACGACGCCTCTGGCGTCGCCGGTCGCGACAAAGTCTCTCTGTTTTGGGTTGAATACAACAGCCAACACAGACGCCTTTAGAGTCCCCGCCTCTATCGTGGCAGATGCTCTCACTCTGCTTTTCTGTAATTTGTCAATAGATTTTCAAATCTTGTAAAGATCTTTTCATTTCTTGGATTGGGCGGGAAAAGTGGTGATTTGAAATTTGAAAAACTCACTTGTAGATCGTATATGTACATTTTTCCGTCGCCGCAGCCGGCGGCGAAGACGAGAGGCCTGAACTGTGACCACGAACAGCAATAGACATAGTGGTTCTGTGTCGGCAGAACCGTCAAAGAGGGCTTCTGCTTCAGCATATTGTACACCCTCACCTGTCAAAATTAACGTCAAACTACAACTGTCACGTGACCACCCCACCTGAGAATCACAAGCACAAGAGAGAAACAAGTTTCTGTGGAAAGGGGAGAAGTGAACATGATTGACGGGGCCGGTGTGGTTGTCATAAGCCAAATTGATGGGGTTCGCAAAGTGGAATCTGGGCGCAGCGTCTTCAGAATCAATGTCTCTGGTGTGTTTGTCTGTGCTAATTTAAATTTTGATCACGAGGAGGCGCGACAATAGATAAACATATTCATCTCTTTCTTTAGAGATGCACATTATTTGACGGTTATTAAGGTGCTCCAATCGCTTCAAACACGGTATAAACGTCCATAAGAAAACTCACCGGTCAGGGCGCATTTGTAGATACGCCCAGGCTCAGTACCGACTACAAACGTGTTGGGGTCCTCACTGTTGAGTGACAGCGCAGTTCCACCCGTCAAAACACCCTGCTTTCTAACGGATAAAAGATACCCTGAAGGGTGAGTGACCGTAATCGATTCAAAGTCTGAATACCTTGGATGAGATCGAGCCTCCAGCTGGTATCTAATTTCTGGGTAAGGCCCCAGCATAAGACCTTTCCGTCACCACCGATGGTTAAAAGCTGATTCATATGAGAAGTCGAACCAGTCTTGTACAGTGCGGTTTGTTAACGAAACAATCACGGTTTCTAACCGTGAAAAAACTTATGGTCGTTAGAACTCACCCTTGATTGCTTTCTGGTAGAAGAAGGGAGCCAAGCGATCTATAAATAGAATTAATTTTTGACTTTCTGGTCTTATTCTACCTTTGCAATGGGTTCTAAATGAGTATCCTCGGTAAATTCTGTTGCTGCGATGAGAGGATCTTCTGTGTTCTCTAAGTCCCAGACGATCAACTGTAAAGACGTCAGAGATGAGGAAGAACGATGTCCTCACTTGTCCATTAAAAGTTCCTCCAGCGATGAGTGACACTTCTGTTGGGTGGAATTCACAACACATTAGACAATTAGCTGCGAAAAATGAGCCAGGAATTTGCAAGAGTAAACATTACGTGTCTCGATAGAGATCTCTGGTTTCTTCGGATCCATTTTTCTTCTAAACACGTTCCATCCTTTTAATGAACCTGTATGGACACACCATCCAGAGTGATCCATCTTTCCATAAGAGGCCGCGATCATCGAGCCGCTTTGATTCCAACTTAGAGAAGTGACACTGTCTTCTGAAGCAGCAGCGTTAAAGTCTGGGCTTGGACTGAGCTCATGAGCACAAGTAATTGTGTGGATCTCCTCCTCCCAAGAGACATTAAAGTTATCAAACGCCCTGCTGTACAAGTTCCTCTCTAATTGTTCTTCGATGTGAGGTGATTGTTCTTTTAAGAAGGCCACAAAGGCTTCGCTTGTGTCCGTGCCGAATTTCGCCTCCTCTTTAAGATCCCATGTCTGAACTTGTTTGTCTACTCGTTCTGCTGTGCCAACTTTTTTCTCTGGTAACCTCTGTGGATCCGTCTGTATCTCGATCTCATGGAATGATTTTGCTTCTTTCCATGTCGAGGCGAAGTCAACAGAATCACCCTCACTATCCTCGAATTTAAGAGGTGGTGGGGCGTCTGGATCCTCTGCTGTGTTGACAGATGAGAAGAGACCGAATCCTCCCAAACTCATGATGATTTTGTGACAAACATCCGGACGGATTCTATTTTTAGTCGGTGTCAAGCGAGGAACTAATGGGACAACCAGTCATTCAGCACCAAGTTCAAAACAAAAGATGAGGGAACAAAGTGAGATGAGATGCTGCTCTTTATAATAAAGACTCTGCTTTAAACAGTTACCTCTAGGATGGTGTTGCCCAACACAAAGGGGTGCTTATTTTTGAACTTTTTCTTGGGTTCTCCATTGGATAATCTCTTCCGTTCTGCAGGTGTTCATTGTCATTTTATGTGACATCATTTTTTCTCTTCAAGATCCAAAGTTTCGAATTTTTTCAACCATAAATCCCTCTCAAAAACGCAGACACTTCTTCTCTGAAGACAGTTCTCTGACCCGTGACGAATCCACAATCCATTTTACAAAGGATGATCAAGATCCTCCTTTTCGTTATCCTCGGCCTGAGTGCCGCGGCCTTCGCTGGTGAGTTCCTCGAAGACATGCGAACTGAGATTTGCAGGAAAACATGCCTTCCAGCCGAAACAATACGGTTTCGTCCTACCCGAAGAACACCTCACCAGTGATGCTCTCACTCCTCTTAATGTTCACGTCGTCGCACACACTCACGACGTGAGATATATCATTTGATCTCGATCATAACTTTCTAATATTGAGAAGGATGTTGGATGGTTGAAGACAGTTGACCAGTATTATGTTGGACAGCAGCAAAACATCCAAGATGCAGGTGAAGATAAAAACCGGCTTCAAGCTTTGTCAATAATACTTTCCAGGTGTCCAGTATGTGATCGATGGAGTCGTGGATGAGCTTCTTAAGGATCCCGCCAGAAAGTTCATTTACGTTGAGATAGCCTTCTTCACCAGGTACCATAATCCTCTCGGTGAATACAGATCAAGAATCCCAATTTACATTTTTCAGATGGTGGAGAGAGCAGACTGCTCTAAGACAAGCACAAGTCAAAAAGCTCGTCCAGAGCGGCCAACTCGAATTCATCAACGGTGGTTGGTGCATGAACGGTGGGACCTTCTCTTCTGAATTCATCTGACGAGTTGTAGATGAAGCGACCACCCACTTCACTGCCGTTGTAGATCAGATGACCTCTGGTCACCAATTCTTGCTCGAAACCTTTGGGGTCAAGCCCAGAATCGGTTGGCACATAGGTCTGTATTTCCCGCCAAAACCGATTCTGACCAGTTGTAGATCCCTTCGGCCACTCTGCAGCCCAGGCATCTTTATTCGCACAGATGGGCTTTGATGCATTTTTCTTCGGCCGTATCGACCACGATGAGCACGACTACAGAAACAAGACACAAGACTTAGAGTTTGTCTGGAGAAACTCACAGAATTTTGGCGGGGAAACTGACATCTGGTCACACGTCCTCTACAGTGAGTTGAGATATCATTTTTTCATCTCAGACATCGCGACATCAGGATGACGTCATCATCGAGTCACGTGACTCATCATATACGTCATGACGAATTCATAATGATATCATACAGCTGACTACTGCTACCTCCACGGATTCAACTGGGAGAACGGAGATGAGCCCATCCAAGATGACGAAAACCTCTACGACTACAACGCAAAGGCCAGAGCTGACCTCTTTGCCTCCATGGTCAGACAGAGAGCGCTCAGCAACAGACACAACAACGTCTTGGCACCTTTTGGGTGCGATTTCCAGTTTGAGAAGGCGTTGATCAACTTCAAGGTAAAGACATATGAATTTGTTTGTGCAAAGATCTTGGAAGAATGCATCTTTGCAAAGACTACACTTGCACATATTATTTTTGGCGGGAAACAATATTATGCTTGGAAGAGGCCCTTTTTGGCAGCAATTTAGCAGTGTTTGATGCTACGGCTGCGCGGCAGGACCGAGCCATGTCGGAAGCTTGATTTTGCTTGCAAAATCAGCTGTAGATCGACATATTGACTCGTTGTAGAACATGGACAAGTTGATCAAATACTTCAACAACAACCCTCAATACAATATCAATATATTCTACTCCACGCCCAGCATTTATGTCGACTACATCAACCGCGAAAAGATCACCTGGAGCGTCAAGGTTTGCTTTTAATCAAATTATATTTCATTCTATATTTTATTTTATATTTTAAATTACCTTTTATTTTATATTAAATTTCTGGAATAAATATATAATTTAAATTTCTGGGATGTAGATTTGATTTTTCAACGGAGATTTTTCTGATTTTTTCAGGAATCTGACTTCTTCCCCTACGCTGACGGTAACCACGCCTTCTGGACCGGTATGTTTTCCCGCCAAAACTTAAATTTTGAAATTCAAACAGGTTACTACACCTCCAGAGCCAACCTGAAGGGTTATGTCAGAGAGATGAACTCTCTCGCTCACACTGTCGACAAGGTGAGTTGTCTCGTTGTAGAATGACAAACTGACGCGTTGTAGTTGGTCACACAAGGTTTGTCCGGCAGCCAGGTCAACACCGCAATCAAGCGCTTAGAGTGAGATTTTTATTTTTAATTAATTTATTTAATTGAAATTTGACATGTTTTTTTGATGACGGATGATGACGTCATACAGGGTCTTGGATGACGCCTATGGAATTGCTCAGCATCACGATGCCGTTGCCGGAACAGAAAAGCAGGCCGTCGCATTCGATTACGCCAAGAGACTTTCCGTCGGTGAAAACCAAGCCCAGGAAATCATCGCTCAGGCGAGTTGTAGTCTTTCAAAATTCACGGAAATTTCTGACCGTTGTAGATCATCTCCAACCAGTTCAACAACAACACTGGACAAGTCACAAACTTTGGATTCTGCCCACGCGTCAATGAATCGGTTTGCACCTTTACCGAGAACATCAACACACCCGTAGCCGTAGTTGTCTACAACTCTCTTTCTGTTGAGAGAAAGCACTACGTCAGAGTCCCCGTCACAAAGGCCACCATAGGTATTTGAAATTCAAATTTCGAATTTTGGCGGGAAAAACGAGAAAAGAGGATATAATTGTAGATACTGATGGAGACAGTGTCGGACAGCCGCGGACAACCAGTCAAGTCCGAACTTGTGGCCAATGCCGATTTCCAGAACAAATATGATCTCTTTTTCGAGGCAACTTCGCCTGCACTCGGCTACAGCACTTACTTCTTACAAAATGGACAGAGCGATGAAAAGCGCGCCAACACCCAATTTGTTAAAGAGGGTGATGCTGCAGCCAATACCGGCATAGAGAACAGATACTACCAGTTGGTATTTGACGCAGCTTCCGGAAAATTGCAGCAGATCGTCGACAAGGCTGTGAGTCTTTTGTTGAAAGATTTAAATATAAAGATGACGCAAAAAAGGACGGCAAGACCTACGCATTCAGCCAAGACTATTTCTGGTATAACAGCTCCACAGGAAACAAGGAGGACGGTCAGGCATCCGGCGCTTACATCTTTAGACCTAATGGAACCTATCCCATCACCAAAGGTGAAGATTCGCGGAATATTCTTCTCGAAACGTTCTGAGAAAATTCCGGAAACATCGTGTTGTTTGATGGTTCCGGGTTCGATCCTCACCACAAACCTTTTTTATTCTGACGGGGTGCAGCGAATGTCAACTTGGTGCTCAGACAGGGTGATGTAGTCTCTTCAGCGACCCAAACCTTTGGTCCTTGGTTGTCCCAGGTGAGACCCGTGTCGACATTTTAACATACTCATCTACAACGAGGTGATCCGCCTGTACGCCGAGTCACCTTTCATCGAGTTTTCCACTACAATCACACCAATTGATATATCTGATGGTAATGGTAAAGAGGTCGTCGCCAGATTCTCCACAGACCTCAAGACCCAATGTCAGTTTTTTCTCCGTTTTTCCGTTCTCATTTCTTTGCGACCTTCCGAAACTCCGACTGATGACGTCATAGCTATGTGGTACAGTGATGCCCAAGGTCTGGAAATGATTGATAGAACCATCAACAAGAGACCGTACTGGCCCAAATTTGACTTTAAGATCACCGAACCCGAGTCTTTCAACTATGTTCCTATGAACGAGGCTGCTTATATGAAGGACGGTTCCAAGCAGTACACGTGAGTGAAATTTCTGCGAAATTTCGATAAATTATTTTTGATTGTAGATACATTCGAAGACACATTGTGAATTCACAGAATTTTATTTATAAATTTAAAACAATAACTGTAAACGAATAATAACACGGGTGCAGTTTTATCACTGACCGCAGCCGTGGTTGCGCTTGCCAAGCCGACGGTGCCTTCGAAATGATGCTTCAGAGGAGGACGTTAAGAGATGACGGCAGAGGTGTCGGGGAACCTCTCAACGAGACCATCACTTTGGTACGTTTTAAAATCATGACATTTTGAATTTTCTGACTGGTTGTAGAGGACTACCAACTTGGTGAGTTTGTCCAATGTACAAGACGGCAGTGTATTGCAGAGACTCGGAGGGATCGCGCTGAACAACCAGCCCACTCTTCTCTTTGCAAATGTCGATAGCAGTGTACAGGTGAGCAACCTTTTCATTCAGAGCTTTAAGAGTAATGAGACATTGATGTTGATGTGATGATCTCATTTTCGACAGGAATGGCTGAAGAAAAAAGACCTTGTATTCTCTGGCATTAAGACACAACTCCCAGCCAACATCGACGTCATGAACCTTAAGACCATGCCCGATGGACGTGTCCTGTTGCGCATGCATCACCTCTTCTCTCATGATGAGAACGCGGCCCTCTCTAAACCCGTCAAAGTTGATCTCGCCAGCATTTTCTCCGACTTTTCCATCACAAAGGTGACAACAATACGAAAAGTCGTGTAGAATTCGAAAATAACGAGTTGTAGATTGAGGAGGTCAGTTTGACAGCCAACCAAGACAGATCCAGCATTAAGAGAATGCAGTGGGCCACTTCACAGAGTGCCAGCCCCAAGTACCAGTTTGTGCCTCTTTCTGGAAGTGTGATGATCATCAGACCAATGGAGATCAGAACCTTCCTCCTCACTGTCAAGAAGTGAGGATGTCCTCTATACAACAGAATGGAATAAATGTTGTTGATTTATCCTCATTCCGAGCATATTTCCACCTTCGGTCCGACCTGGTGAATGTCCACATAAGGGAATAATTTGATGTTTGGAAGCCCTCTTATTGTATGGCTGAATCTGGTTCTTCCAAGCTGGATTTGGAGTGTATGAGAGTTGCAATCTAGAGTGCATTCTATCTGATCTCCGTTTTGCCAGTTGTTGGTTAAACATGTCCCACTGGGTAAAATTTGATTTTGACTGGAAACACCAAAAGACCTAGAATAAGAAGAACAGTTCTGTGGGCCCACACCAATGGCTATCCAACCGACAATATTGTGAAGGATGATTTTCCAGCTGTGTGTCCCCTCACTCCATCCTGTGGTGGTGCAGAACCCTACATGACCTTGCACACCGATTCTGGAGACGGTACTCTTGTCGTGGTGTAATAAGTTGATGTTGCCCTGCTTAAACTCAAGTCTCCCATCTACAGACTGAGGTGGCTTTGGCTTGCTGATTTGGTAGTAGTCCAATTCCACTTCAAGTTTGGCGAGCTCCTCCCTATTAAGGTCTTCTGTTGTCATCACACCAGTTCGCAGGTATTCGAGAATGATACTGAAGTATTTTGGGCTGCGGTCAATGAAATAGGACCCATCCTCATCCTGTTTGTTCATCAGCTTATATCTGAACGTGTGAGATACGTACAGGTTGCCAGTGTCCACTCTGCAGAAGGGCTGAGAAGTAAGAATCCTTCATTGCCAAGAGCGTGGATTTTGATGTTGCAAACTTCTTCCCTCCAACATCAAGAACAATCTTTGACTTGGCCTTGTTGGCATTCTCTTCCATCAGACTTTCCAACTTCTTCATTCTTTCTTCCCTCTCTCTCAGCTCCTCCATTCGTTCTTCAATACTCTTTGATGATCAGAAAAAGAACTTATGTGCGCACACCTTTACAAGACCCAGTGATAAAGAGTTTACTTGCTGAACAACAGCAGAAAGTTGCTCATTTTGTTCGGCGATGGGGTCCATGCTTGCGAGTGCGGTCTGGTCGTGGGAAATTGTGACCCAATGCACAATCCCAACCGCAACCCACAGTACGCAAAATAACCGTGCATCGTTCCGCAAATCCAAGGAGGACC
>MZNV01002579.1:0-73969 GCA_002081555.1 Protostelium mycophagum | reverse complement strand
ATATGAATTTCCGTTCAATGGATGCTGCATAGATTGAAACATCAGTGGTGCAACTTTGCGAATTTTGGAATACCAAATACAACAAAAATACACCAAATGTCGATGAAAGAAGTAGTCGGGTAAGAATGTACGATTTTTATTATTTATTTTCTTAGGAGGATATATATAGCGCAGATTAGATTGCATACAAGCCCAATCAGAAGCGATGACACATATCGATCCAATCACATCTTGGCTTGCAGAAAGGAGATTGAAGCGGTTGATCCTCTAAGATTTTGGGTGAGTGAGTCCAATGCTGGGAAAATGCGAAATGGGTTGACTCAGCTTGCAATGGATATTCTCTTTATACCTGGTGAGAAAATTAATTGTTAAAATGTCAAACTGACATTTTCAGCAACATATTTTGATGTTGAAAGGTATTTCAGCGCTGCTGGACAGCAAATCAACAAATACCGACATTCTATGGCAGACCAGACAACAGCACAATTGGTCACTCTTGGAGCTTGGTGTCGGGAGGGTCGCGTAGCTGTTCAGAATTCGGAAGGGCCCCATCATAGTAAAAGGTAATATTATAGCGGATTTCTCTACAACTCACCTCGCTCTGTATGCTTGCCTCCTGTGTTCTGTTTGATAATCCTCTGCAAAACATTTGTAAGCGTTCGCGCGCTCTGTACTCGCTATATGCAGTCTGTGTGGAAATCTAAACACTCAAATCACACAAAAGACACAAGGAGGCAAAAGGCAGTGCATATGAATAGGCTGAGATCAATTTATTTTAGGCTGGAGTGATGTTGGAAGTGCTAATCCCTCCTCTCTTAGACAAGCTTGCTGACCAGCACTCCCAGTTTGGGTGATGTAAGACAGCTGTTCTCTTTTGGTGTCCGCCGTAGTCCTTGGCCGCCTGTACGAGATCTGCAGGAGTCTCAAAAGCTTGTTCAGACATGCCGTTGAAAACGAATGTTTCCTCACACAGATCAATAAATCCTTCTTTCTCTGCTTCCGCCATGAGATCGCTGTGAGGGCAGTCTGCCTCAAGAGATTATAAGAGACGGAGTAAAGTTGTAACTCTGTTTCACATGAATCGACGGACATGCCTGATCACAGAGCCATCATCACGTGATCTTCAGATCATGAGATGACTCGCTTTCGTTCGTTGAAACCAAGGGAAAATGCAGATGCGTTACATACCTTGAAGCCTCCAAATTACAGACATGCGGCGTGACTACATCTTCCCTCCTCCTGATTCTTATCGTCCAACCATACCTCCTCAATTCCCCGACCTGCCTCGTCATGCACCTTCTCGTCCTGGACCCTTGCCATCTCTTAATCCTTCTCCTTATCGAGTCACCAATCACGCTCCCCGTGGCTAGTCTTGAGTAACTGAGATAATGTCCACACTCAAACGTTCGTCTCTCGTCTCCAGATCCTTTCTGCCAGGGTGTCCGGGCTGGGCTGTTTCACGAAACTTTTCGTTTCGTAATTTATCGCGATATCGTAAAAAAGATACAATCCTCGAAATAAATATATTCTACATTACCGATGTACCTTTATTTATTTTGCGACCACACGCGCGTTCATCATGCCTTCGGTTGCCACACTGGGCTCCCATCCCAGCCAATGTTCGCACTTGTCGTCCCTTAAGATTGCTCCCTTAAACCTCTCCTTGTACAAAAAGCCTCATCAGTACAAAACCAAAGCACAATGCGGAAGGATGTCGCCATGTCAATAATAATCTATACTTGATCATGTCACAGTTATGCATCTGCGAGATTCCAAGAAAATTGTGCCCATGCTCGACGGAAAGTTGGTCAAAGGTGACATGATCAAGTATAGATTATTATTGACATGGCGACATCCTTCCGCATTGTGCTTTGGTTTTGTACTGATGAGGCTTTTTGTACAAGGAGAGGTTTAAGGGAGCAATCTTAAGGGACAACAAGTGCGAACATCGGCTGGGATGGAAGCCCAGTGTGGCATCCGAAGGCATGATGAATGCGCGTGTGGTCGCAAAATAAATAAAGGTACATCGGTAATTGTAGAATATATTTATTTCGAGGATTGTCCATCAATTTTTTCGTTGTAGATAATGGTCAGAATTGAGCTCGTAACAATAGAACAGCGACCGTAACATCTTCACCTCCCGCTTTGGCTGTGAGTCTTTCATAGCACCAATCATCGAGATGAACAACACATACAGAACATTAATTAATTCTTGTAGTTGAAAAGATGGAGTTACCCAAAGAGGAGTTACAACATTCAGATACGCCACTTCCAATCATCTCCAACAGGTAGAGAGACTCAACAGCACCGCTGACGATCCTCAGCGATCTTGCCCTTCAACCACATATAATCGAGTCTTCCTTGGAATCTCAAGAGATAGGAAAGAGGAAGAGAATCAGAACAACCACTGTTTCTCAAGCTTGTAATAACTGCAGAGAGAAACACTTGAAGTGCGATGGGGTTTTTCCTGTGTGCACTCGATGTCAGGTTCATCAATTCACTAGAGATGAATTGATATGTCTGAACAAAAAAGGTGAAAAGTATTTCGGCGTGTCATTACAAAGCGACCCGTCTGAAAAGAGGTCCTGTTCCAGGTAGATCCTTACATCATATCTTAGAGAACTTCAGAATCATAGAAACAGGAATCAAAGGAAAGAAAACCGAAGAGATCCCAGATATACCCGCAGATCTTTTGGCGCCAAGACATCAAGTAAATGTTAAGTCCTTCCACTTAATTGATTCATCAGGTCCGTGTCTCTCCCATCTTCGAAATGATCGATACAACCAGTCGTTTCGAAACAATGCCTTTCGGTGTTGCTGCGGCAGAATATTTAGAGTTCTATGCTGGATACATATCGCCGATCACAGCAGTGAAACCCCTAGATATCAACTCTGTCCATCAACATCTCAGATTTAATTCACATAACTCTGTCAGGTATATTCAGTGTATTTATCTTCTCATTTTATGCATCAATCATCCCTCACTGTGGGCTCCTCAAGTGAATTTCATGGTCTGAATGACATAAATTAATAATAAATTAATAATCTTCCAGCGTCAAAGAGACAGCTGACATGAGCATCGCCGTTCAATGTCTTGTCATATTAGCACATGGCTCGCTCATGATTGGAAGAAAGGAACACAGCGACATCTTCTTCGCTGTTGCACAGGAGCACCTTAAGGACCTCAACGGTTCCCTCTCCTTGTTAAACGCAGGTAACTATTATTTTCATTCTGATGAAACCAAAACACAGTCCATAACGAGCAACATGTTCTCGAAATTTCTGAAAATCTCAGTGACGAACCACGCCATCGGATGGTGTTTTTTTGCAAACGCAGACATACAGAAGGCGACACATTATAACGGTCTGACTTTACATATGATTCAAAATTTGAATTCCATGAAAATACCGTTCCCACCAGCTCAACGACAGCACTTGCAAGTACTCCATGCCTCTGCCCTTCTACACTCTGCAGAATTTGCTGCCACCAAGATGGAACAATTGTCGACATACGTAAATGTCATGGAGATCCTCAACTGTGAGTATATTTTGTCGACATTTAAAAAAAAGAAAAAAAGAATTGAATCATTGTAGACGTGCAAACTGATGACCAAAATGATTATATCTATCTATATGCGAGTTTTTTGAGGATTCTCTCCATCGTTCACAAAGTTTGGACCGAGGTCACGTGCCAGATCAGGACGGGGAGGGACATCAATGAGTACATGAGATGGCTGCAAGATGCTGAAGCATTGATCCCGACAACAATGAACAATTTACTCAGGTATTCTTCTTTGCGTTTGGTACAAAACATCGGAGAAATTTATTTGTGATATGATCAATTATAACAAAAATCATTTGGAATATTGAGATGGTGCAGGAAAGATGTACAAGGACTTCTGACCGCATGTTGTGGAGGAGTATTACACGTTTTAAACCTTCACGAGCTGGCCCGAAAATGCGCCGATGAGGTATTACATCGTTGTAGACTGTCAACATATCTCTTCATAACATTGACATTGATCAGGTTCTGGACACATTGGATGATATTGCGTACTTCTATTCCCCCATTGTGATGCTCTCATTAACAATGGTTGCACAAGTCCATTACTACGAGAACAACCAAGACAAAGTACAACAGGTAGAATTCACCAGAAAATGTTTCGCTATGGACCTAAGATTGTGCAGGGAGCTCTCATTTTCAGGCAGATAGCGAAACATTATCCCATCGCGAATTCAGTGTTTAGAGAGATGTTTGAGCCACTTCTCGGAAATGTTGTAAGATACTGTTTCATTCATCTATATGATTTATCAACCTTTGTTTTCTTCTTGAGGAGGCACAACAGCACTGCATAACAGCCAAACATTCAATTGACCCACATCAGGAGGGTCATCATGCAGCAACGATGAAGAGAAAGCTAGATTTGTACCCAAGTTTACCGATGGGCAACGTGAATACACAAGAGAGGAACACTTTGACTATACCACTCGCTCAGCAGGAAGAGCTGTCAAATCAAGAATATTCACATGCCTTTCCTTCCCGCCAAAACTTCTCTCCCGCACCCCTCGGGAATTTTGGGGTGGGTCCCAACTACAACGAGGCAGTTGGATACACGCATGCACAGCCACACCTCTCAATGTACGCAAGCGCGAGCCTTTTGAGCAACTTGGCAAATTCAAACCAGAGCACACAACCTTGGTGAAAGACGAATGAATAGTTTAATTTTTGAGAGGTTTGCATAATTTAAATTTCAAAACTATTTACTGTACAATCGTTTTGGCGGGAAGTGGACCAGCTTTGGATTTCTCCGTTGTAATTGCTCAAAATTTTGTTCAGGTAATTGTCATGACAACATGGATAATGTCATATCACCTTTTCGCTTCATCTACAACTCGTCAGAATTCCTGCTTCAATATTTCAGTCACCTTTCCAAGTGCCATATTCTCTGCTTGTTGAAATAGTTTATCTTGATATTTGAAAATCCTCTGGCTGGCTGGGTCTTCTTTCTGGCTTACCTCTGCCAACATATTCATCAGTTCTTTTTCTCTTGCCCTGCATATGACTCTGTCCTCTTCCAATTTCTTAGAGGTCAGTAAGGGGTTTGATTTTGGTTGAAAAACAGACACCTCACCTGAAACTCATTTTTCAATTTTTGGATTAACGTGAAATACTTTGGATCAGTCAAAATCAAAGACAATTCAGAGTGCAACCTCTGAAGGATGTTCATAATCTATCAGAATGGTCAGAATCGTGTCTGAATGACCTATGGTGATTACCGCTGATGACTCTGGCTTTATCTTCGCTTTTGGCTTTGTTTTGTTGTTTTTAGCGATGTTAGCTTCGATTTGGCCTCTCTTCGTAGACAGAACCTTTTGTTTCAACTCCATGAATTGTTGTAACAGTTCTTCCAGGTCCACATTTTGCTCCTCCAGCTCCCGATGAAGAGACGTCTTCTCATGACGTAACTCGAGCAACTCATGCCGTGTTGTCGACATCTCTGCGCTCTGTTGCTCCAACGACCTCTTCAGTTCCCCTATCTCTGCATCTTTTGCTTCCAATCCTCTCAAGAGACCGGCTGTTTTTCTTGAAATATTTTCGAGCGTTCTTTGTTGCATCAACGAAACCCTGAGCGCATCACTCAATTGAACGAGAAGCTCTTGTTGCGCACCTCTCTTGCTTTTTCAGTGTCTCGTTGGTGAGTTGTAATTTCCTGATTTCAGATTTCGCCTCAGAAAGTGATTTCTTCAAATTATTCAATAAGCTAGTGTTGGCGGGCTGGTGATGTTACAATTCGTTGCAGGTGTGTTACTTTTACCTTTTTGGAATTCGACTCTTGCGTCTTTTGTGTGTTGGGAAAATCTTCGAGCTTCTGAACAAGATTATCGTTCTCTCTTCGCAACTAGAGATGTAAGAGAAGAATCTTTTGTCAAATATGCTCTGATGGTATTTTTGTCAAACACATACCTGATCCACTTCAGCGATCAATCTTTGCTGTTCGAGTTCGTAAACATCGAATATTTCTGAATAAATAGAATCACCCTCGAGCCTCTTTAACTTTGTATGTAAATTGCTCATCTCCGCTTTGTACTTCTCAATCTACAACGAGTCAGTGATAAATCTTGTTCAGGGTCGCTGACTTCTATCTCGTATTGTAGTCTGGCCTCATCGAGATCTATTTTTAGCTCCTCTATGATATCCTCGTAAGTCTGCTTCGTATTCTCGTCTTCCTTTCATCATCAGAGTCTTCACAGATACAATACAATTAAATACCTTTATCAGGTTAAGAGCAGACTGATAGTTTTGTTTCAATAATTCCATCTCTGTTTGGTGAATTTTCCTCGAGAACTCGGGGTCACCTAAAATAGAACCCATGTGTCTCTCTGCTTCTTCTGTCTGCCTTTCTTTTTGAGATGTTGATGTCTCAATATTGTCATCGGGTATGTCTTGTGATCGATCACGAGACTTGTCATATGACATGTCAGTTTCTCGCGTTGATTTTGGCCTTCCGTACACCCTCTCAACCTAATATAAAACTTCAGAATATTGGCTATCTACAATATTGTAAATCCACCTCTTCATACTCGGACAGTGCAGTCTCCAATCCCCACCGAACAGATTTTTTTTCTGGGGTATGTACAGTTGTAGATGACATTCCCAATGTTGCTGCCACCTTCTCATTCAGTTTTTAAAATAGAAATTCCAAGATACCTCTTTGCGCAACTGATCCAACATCGAAGCGAGCTCCGCTCGGCGTGGTGGTCTCGGCTATTTTGATTAATCTTTTGTCTATTACGTGATATGTTGAATAAAATCCACCTTAATGGCAGAAGAAGGGGATATATGCATATCTTCCACACTCTTTTTACGATTCGGACTTGGACTACTCTCAAATTTCGAACTGACATAGGCGGAATAACGATGCTTGACATTGTCTACACTACTATTGTTGGCAGAGCTGGATTTCTACAGGTCTCATGAGTGTATTGTTATACATCGTATCATGTTTTATAGTTTACTCACACTTAAAAACTCTCTCTGCATGATGTGATTGTCCAATTCAGCCTCTATTACTTGCGCTTCGACGTCGATGTGGTCGTCCTCGTCGTCACTCAATTCGCCATCCCCTGTTCCCAGAACAACCTTAAAGGGGCTCAACTGCTGTCCATTAGAAAAATATTTTAACTTCGCTCATTGTGTTAACAGCCCAGACATTGGTACAATATTGCATTACCTCATTTGGGGAGTGCGAGTACATCCTCATGATAACATCGTCTCCATTATCTGAAAGGTATCAAATTCTGTATGCAATGAGGTGACATTCGGTACCGAATCTGACACTGCGGTAACCATTGGAAGTAGGTGTCAGCTTGACAGGAGTGACATCTTCTGAATAGTCATTCTGTGTTGAGGAGATAAATGATATCTCATTTGGTGACACCCCTTGTTCAGATCAGCACCAATTATAGAATAATAATTATTTGTTTATCTTTATTTTCCAGAAATTCGACAAGACTCACCTGATGTCAATCTACAACGGGTTTCGGACCCGAGGACTCTTGTTAACAACCGGAGAGTGAGCATGTCATCGGGGTAATCTTTTTCAGAGGGAGTGACACAACCCATTACCCAATTTTTACCAGAATTTACGATCGGTACCAAAAATTCTTCCAAGACTGAATCATGAGAGAGTTGTGGAGATCCATCATTTGATATTTCTGTGAAAATTCTACAGAGAGATAAATGATCACGCTCAGACCGAAAACTGTCATTTTTGGCGTTTGGTAAATTTCCTGTACATTTCACTAAAGACTAACCAAGTTGAAATGTCACCTATAGTATCCACAATGTGTAGTGTATTGATCATGCCATTGTCTTTTCTGTATAATACAAGCCGCAAGAAGCTGTGACTTCTATTGGGCAGAAATTTTGAAGTGTTTGTCAGGAGCCAATTGTGGCTTCTTGTTCTTGAAGATTGTATTATCTCATCAAATTGCGAGGACGATGTCACCTGAAAAATACATATAAATTTTCTGATGATATTTTATAATGTTATTGCGATTATTTTTTCAACAATCCCGGTATGGAACGCGAGTGTCACGGTAAGGTGGTCACCAGGGTGACAGATTCTTACCGCGATAGTCACGTCGCTTACCAGGATCATGAAAATAATAATTGGTCAATTATCAACAATTGAAAATTGTACAAATCCGTGCGCTAGATAATACGACAAAAGAATAGTGTTCACCTCGATTGTTGTGGCATCACCAGATAATCTTACGGGTAATAAATCGTCTCTTTCATCCTTCATTAAAAGGTCGTAAGCCTCTCCCTGGTGTATTTCCCACACACTGACACCGAATTTATACAATCCTAATCCATAATCTGGGCCACAATCATCCAATATCTGGTGGATTATCCTTGGAATCAGACCTAATCCTATTCCTTTTTCAGATAAATTGGCACAAATTGAATAACACAAAATTCAAATTTCGAAATAGAATCAATAGTTGGAAATACAAACCAATATCTGGCATTGGTGAACCATAGAGAGTATGTGTCTTTCCTGACCCTGAATGGCCCAGAGATATAACATTTGCATTGTATCCATCCATTAGCCATCGCAACATCCCTCGGACAGATCAGTTTAAAAATGAGGAATTAGCAGCTCACCTTCTTCAAGTCCTCTATAAACATCAGTTTGCGTCGAATCGCTGCCGAAAATGTGATTGAAAGTAAATCTGCGTTCATCTTGGGTTTTTCGAGGATCACTGCAGGCAATTTAAATTGAGATCCTTGGAGATGCAGAAAGAATGCTTACGTGATTGTTATTTCATCTCCTCTCTGCCGAATCACAGAGCGTCCAAGGCTCAGTTTCGGCATGATTCTAAGCACCACCTCAAAAGGAGCCGATTTAAAATCTGGTTCATCTCCTTGCGTGGCCTCCCTCATGATGTTTGACAAGAGGCTGATCGGTCACACAAGATCGAGGCAGAGCAAAATAGTCGTTGTATTTGAACACATAAAACTGGCGCGAAAAACTGAGTTGTAGATGGAGTCATTTTATTTTAAACTTGTTCTTGGGACAAATCAAAATTTCAGTTTTTTACGTTTTTCGAAAACAAGGCTCACACACAAGAACAGACGATGACGTCAAGACAACAACTCGTGGAATGCATCAAAAGGATTGTGCCATCTTTAGAGCACAGCAAGCATAAAGGTCAGGCGGGAAGGATTGGTCTTCTTGGTGGATCAAGAGAGTACACAGGAGCACCATATTACGCCTCGTATACAGCTCTTAAAGCAGTAAGTACAATTTAGAATCGTCACGTTTTAGGGAGTGTTGAAAAATGTAGGGTGCTGATTTGTCCTTCATTTTCTGCCACGATTCGGCGGCCACTCCCATCAAATCTTATAGTCCAGAATTGATTGTATACCCAACATTTAAGAATGAGAAGTAGGTACTTTCATATATGAATTCACTCAAGACATGGCAGAGGCGTCTCTGCTGAGGATGCAGAAAAGGAGGTCTTAGAGTCGATGTCTAGATTTTTTGAGAGCCTGCACGTGTTGATCATCGGCCCAGGTTTGGGAAGGGATGAGGTCACGTCGCACTGTGTCAGAAAGGTACTCCCCATTCAAACAGTAATCATTCAACAATAATACTTGAAGGTTATTCAACAAGCAAGAGACAAAAAACTTCCTCTCGTCATCGATGGGGTAAGTCAATCATCATCAATAAATAAGATTGACGAATGAAGGACGGATTATTTGTGGTATCAAAAGATTTAGACATTGTAAAAGGATACGAATGGGCGGTGTTGACACCCAATATCAACGAGTATAAAAATCTGTGCAAAACACTACAACTCGAAGAAGACGCAGCAGTGGGAGACGTCTCTCAAAAGTGACATATTGACATTTTTGACGTACTATTGACACTGTACAGGCTTGGAAATGTAACTGTGGTACAGAAGGGAAGATACGATGTCATATCTGATGGTAAGAGAGAGCTAAAAATAGATCTCGAAGGAGGTCCGAGAAGATGCGGGGGACAAGGGGATGTCATGTCAGGACTGATCGGCACATTCTTAGCCTGGGGAAATGTGTACAACAAATCGGGGTGAGACATCAACGTGCGACATCTTACTCATCGTAATTTTCAGTGAAAAGTTGGAGGAAGGATCCCCGTCATTCAGTCTTTTAGCGGGATATGCTGGGTCACTTGTCACAAGAGAGGTGAATGTTTAGACATCAACACGCTGTGGTTGAACTTTTGCAGGCGAGTCTTGCGGCATTCCGTAAGAATTTGAGATCTACAACTACACCCGACATGATCGGGGAGATCGGAAATGTCATGGAAAAATACTTCCCTTGCGGTGCCGCTCTATAAATAGTTCTGACTGTACGCTCATGTGTTGTACATTTATTTCTTCTGTGCGTAGACATAGTTTCCATCGGGGTGATCACCGAGATCAGCCATCAGCCTTCCGGTCTTCTCATCAAAAGTAGTGGGCACGCTGCTGTAAGACTTATCTTCGTTGCTCTTGAGTAAAGCCATGGAGGAAGTGGAAGGTACGTTGGCTGTGTTTAGTGCGGGAGAGATGAATGTGGTTCTCGTCTTGGAATCTGGGTCCTCTGTTCTCAAGGCGAAACCGGCGGGGTATCTACCGTCTGATTTTTAATGAGATGAGGAATCGGATGAAGAGAATGCATGATACTCACTGGTGGAATCGTTGGTTCTGATGACGTCATATCCCTCAGGGACTGCAGAGGGGGCCTCTGGAATGGCGGCAACAAGAGCTTGGTTGTCGGTTTCTGGTTTGAGGTGCTGCAAGATCATGCTGCTGCTTGGGGCATTCTCGTAAGCAGTACCAAGAGGGACCTCATTACCAAGGTAAGGAAAAGTGGCAGTCATCTCGGCACTCGGAGGGCTCACTGCGCGAGGTCAACACAATCACTTTCAGGAAGTGAAAGATTCTGACCTATAGAGGTGGTGGACCTGGCAGCGTTGATCCTGTAAATTCCTCCCACTGGATTAGTCAGGAGAAAGCCGTTAGTTCCTAATATCCCTGGAATGGCATTGATGATGGGTTGTGAAAGGGTGATCTGTCCAAATGCCAAGGCAAGGCATGAGGCAACTATAATTGTTCTATACATGTTGTGTGTCTCGTATCACGTTCTATTTGATAAAGTGTGTGTCTTTTTAAACATGGAAGTGCCTCCATGTTGTGGATCACGGGCGGATCTCCAGATGATGGACGTCGGAAGAATGATTCATCCGGAACTTCATTCTACAACGAGATATTCTCATTCCTTGCTTTTATTTCTTTTTTTGTGGAGCTCGATAACAGACTCCATAAATCTGAATCTATTAGCACATTATCAACATGAGCTTCTTTTTAAACCACCAGAAACAGAAAGACATAAGGGCAGAGCCACTACATAACTATCTGTTCATCATAAAAGCTATACCTGTAATAACACCAATTTGATCCAAATTGCATGTTGTACCCTGATTATGTTACTTAAGCAAAAGAGACAGACTTACAGTAGTTTATGGCAATCGTCCTACCCATCTCATCGCCTCTCTGCGACACCTGGTATAGGAGTGAGTATGCACCAGTGTCCAACTACAATTCGTGATAATTACCTTGTGGAACCATAATGACGGCAGATACAATACCTCACCGGCTTCAACGACACACTGCACTGGGTGTGCGTACTGCATCTGTTAGGATCAAGATGTCACTACAGATTACCTTGAATAATGGATATTTATCGAGATCTGGATTGTCTGGGTCTAATGCGATCTGTGATCTACGTCATCTACAATTCTTGCTACATATCACGTCACTCACCCAAGGCACTGTCTCGGCAAGTTCATCCTTCTCCACACTGAATTCTCCTGAATCCTTCTGCTTATATCTTGACCCTATATACTCCTTGATATATAAGAAGGGCAGATCGCTGTAAGATGTCACTTTGACATATTTGATAGGATGTACAGTCTTACGTCGGGGGTAATAAAGTGAATAATTTCTGTCCCGCTACAACTGCGTAAATGTTTTCGTAAAAATCCTTGTGTAGTGATGACACCGACCGATCTTCACCCATCCAAAAATTGACTGTACACATGTCGACATTTATTTCGTCGACGACATGAACATACCCACTTCTGGAGGGCAACCGAATGCTTTGGTTGCCCAAGGGAGGTCTTCGTCAATATCTTCTGATAACTGTGGAAATTCTGTTTTCAAACTTCCATTCTGTCTTCAGTTATTTTAATTATTATTTCGCTCAGAATTCACTTTGAAAGCTGCGACACAGTGTGCTGCTTACACAAAAAGGATTCAACTGGGGTAATCTCACTTGGTGTTGTACGTAATATATCGCATCGTTTGTGTCCCTCTTCTCATGGATGTCTATAAATTCCTCAAATGTCATCTTCCTCTCTTCTGGTTTCACAAAATGAATTCCATCAACGACTGCATCCCCTAGCCCATTTGGTGTTACCTACAAAAATAATTATTACGCCGTCGTCGAAGTGGTGATGTTTACATCAACAGTGATCTGGCCTGATCCCATCTTCGAACTCAAATAAGAATTCGTCCATTTCTTTAATGCAGGCCAATGGTCAATAGCATCTGGATCGTATCAACATTTACTGCCAGCGATGATAGGATTTCAGCACCTGTGATGATGACAGGCTTATTCATAGCAACATAATTTCTATAAAATTCTAGAGGATCAGGGCAGCTGATGCGATCTATCCGGCTCACTGCGTATAAATCTTCGAAGATCAATTGATCACCAATCTTCAGAAACAAGAACCTGCTGACTCCTCTGACAACGTTATGAAGGGTGTTAAATCCTCGTCCATCGTGAATCGTCGAATCTGAGATGTGATAACCTCGTTGTATTTGAACTTCCATTTCCCGCCAAATCATTTATCATCATCACAAGAGCATGGCGGCCACTGCAAACCAGTATGAGATACAACCACCTCCCTCAGATGGTATCTCTCAATTAAGAATACAGAACAATCGCCTTCTTATGGCCTCCTCATGGGACGCGGTGAGTTTCTAAACGAGCTTGAAGGACAGAACCTGATGACGAAACAGCACGTGCGAATTTACGATCTCTCAACGAGTTCTTTGAGAACACTGTATCAACACAAGGCTGCTGTTCTTGATTGTGCTTTCGCACCTGATCGACCAGTTACATACAGTGCAGGTCTCGATCACTCCATCAAACAGTGAGCTCATGTCTGCTTATGATCGAGTTCTCATTATTCATTCAGGTTTGAAATCAATCAAGGAACAGAAACAACCATTGGTTCACACGAGAAACCAGTTCGATGCTTAGAATATTCTGCAGGAATAAGTAGGCTGTTCTCCATTTATCTCTGGCCTAACATCTTTAGACGCTTTGGTGAGTGGTGGTTGGGATGGAGCCATAAAATTATGGGATGTTCGTGCTAAGGGAAACCTCATAGGCACATGGCAACAACCAGATAAAGTAAGATCTTTTCCCTTGATCTTTCATAATGACCACAGGTATACACCATGTCCACAGTAAATGAGAAATTAGTTGTTGGTACTGCTGGACGACACGTGCAGGTATAATCATCAAATCATGTAGTCATCTTATAGAATATGAAAAACATTTAGATATACGATTTGAGAGCTATGGATGAGCCTCTACAACGTAGAGAATCCTCCTTGAAATATCAGACCAGATCAATTCGCTGCAATCCAAACGGATCAGGTGAGTGAACAGTGATGGAATATCCGTCTACTCTCTATACTTTCACTCTGCCTCAAGAAGATGTACACGAACATGTAGAAGATATTAGGACCAATTGTAATTTATTTGAATGTTAGTTGTCAAAAACATGTTGCAACAGATGATCTTTGGTGACTGTCAACATAAAATGAATACTTTGGCCTCTAATGAGCACATATTCATATGAATAACAGGATATGTACTGGGAAGTGTAGAGGGAAGAGTCGCGGTGGAATATTTCGATTTAGCACCAGAGATGCAGAACAAGAAATATGCTTTCAAATGTCATAGACAGATGATCAACGGAATAGACACTGTCTACCCAGTAAACTCCATCTCTTTCAACCCCAAGTGAGAATTTTCACGGAATTTTCCCTTGTTGATGGAGATTTCTGTCATGTTTCCGAGACACGGTGTCATACTGACACATCATGACAGATATGGCACTTTTGCTACTGGAGGATGCGACGGTTACGTCTGCGTTTGGGACGGTGATAACAGAAAGAGGCTGTCACAATACGCCAAGTTCCCCACCAGCATTTCCGCATTAGCCTTCTCAGACGATGGACAGATCTTGGCTATTGCATCCTCTTACACTTTTGAGGAGGGAGAGAGAGAGTGAGTAACTCTTTTGTCCACAAATTTGCATGCCAACAACTTTGTACAAATACTTTCTTTGCATGGAGATTTGCGACCATTTGAATAATTGAATACTGTTTATATTGACTGTTGTCAGTGCACCCGCAGATCAGATATTCATCAGACATGTGAGCGAAGTGGAAGTGAAGCCAAAGGCGAAGACAGGATAAGCGATGTGCTTCTGGTAGTTTGTCACAACCAACCACATTGTACAAATAAAACAACATTTAGGTTATATGTTACATCTCTTTCAACGTGCTCAGCCGTGTGAAATCCAACAAGATGTTTGCGTTAATAACCGTGAGTTGTGCGGTTGTGAACGGAGACAACCAACAGACACTTCACTTTTCTTCTGACACGTTCCGTGGGTTGATCGGATCCAAAGGACGAGATGCAAAGGGAAGAGAAACATGGAATGGCTGTCTGGTTTCCATTTGATAGTGTGGCCTTGAAGAGATTAAACCAATTGTCTAGAGGGGTAACTTCGGTATTTCACCCAAGATTGTGTGTTCATTTGATCAGGGCTCAACAGCTGTGTATCTATGTGAGATGAATGGATTCAAATTTGCCTTGAAAGAATTCATGACAGAAAGTACCTTTCCCTTGTTTCGAGAGTCCAATGTTCTCACAAAAGCCAATTCGTGGACATCAAATCACATTCGAGAATTGGATAAGCCACGTTCTTCTCTGATCTTGCAGAGACCTTGTGATCTCAGGTATTTGATCCTTGATTAACATTCCAATTGAGATCCTCTCTAGAAAGTCTCGAGTGGAAAGAGAATACCACGAACTTGTTCTCCAAGAAATACAGATTCTTCTGAATGTTAGACACCCAAATCTTGTGTCTATACTGGGCTACAAGATGGACAAGAAGATAATTGAGCTGTACATGGAGTACCTTCCTCTCACTCTGTACGACGTTATAAAAAAGAGGAAAAACGAATTCGACATCAAGGAATTGGGACACATTTTCAAAAGCCTTCTCCAAGTGATGGTGCACCTCCATCGGGCTGGTATCATACATCGCGATGTGAAGGTGAGAGAATTACACGATCTCATAAAATTTAATCAACTGCAGAGCAAAAATGTGTTGATGGATGAAGGGTCATCTATTGTGAAGATTTGTGATATGGGTTCCTGCTGTGTGGATGTCAATCAACTGTCATTAGATGACAACAGACGCCTCGGGACTACGAGGTACGAATCACCTCCATGATGCTCGTCTAACAAATAAGATGGAGCGCACCGGAATTGATATTCTCAAATCAAAGAGGTGTTCATGAGTACGACCATTCCATTGATGGTGAGATGAAACACAAGACATGATGTATTTATAGGATAGTGTGGTCCATGGGTATGGTGCTGTATGAGCTGTTATCATTGAAGCTGCCGTACCACGAGGTGATTCACACAGCATGAAGATGGTGCTGAAGATGTAGGTGAATGTACTGGATGCAAAAGCGCATATTTTAAAAGGAAATCTTCCAGAGAGAAGAAGCATACCAGAGAAATATGACACTCTCAGAGAGTTGTTGTACGGCGAGATGATCAGGCATGATCCAAAGGAGAGAACCTCCATGGACATCGTGCTACAAAATTTTGTTAAAATGACAGAATGTCAGTAAATAGAGAAGAATAGTTGTCTTATTCTGGCTGGTGAATGTGCACATTCAAAACTTTGCCACTTTTTCCTGCACAAAACCACCGAGGAGCATGAAGAGATTTGGACGGCTTTGGGTGAACATTTTTCTGTGGCTCAAGAACTTGTACGTCCAAAATATGATGCTGTGCACACTTACCCTTCCCCACCCAGAATTGGAAGCAAAATTATTATGCAACAGAGCCAATGAAAGAAATACAATTATTTATATTAATCACTGAAATCTTCGTCTTCCGACTCCTCATCAGGGCCTCCATCGTCCTCATCCGAACCAGAATCCACTATTTCCCTCTTCGGTTTTTTCCTCGTTGTAGAGGGGGCAGGTGATTTCCTTTTTCCTGCCGCTTTAGGAGGTTCTTCCACCTCCTCTTTGGATTCTGATTCTGAGGAGGATGATCCTGAATTGTCGACAACTACGTCACCACTCTCGTTGGATTCTTCCTCTTGAACCTTCTCTGTCGACGTTTTTTCAACAGGTGCTTCGACTTCATCCTTCGTCTAAAGAAGAGTCAGTGGGAAAATAAATTATAAAGATAAGACAATCACCTCAGCAGTATCTGTCTCTTTGAGCATGATGAAGCTGCACACTCCCTCAGCCGCTGTTCTTAACGTCTCAAACTCCAAATTTGACATGTTATCACAGTGTTTCCATGACATTAAATCGTCCATGGCGAGGTTCTACAACGGTCATTATTTCACAGAGGAGATAGAAACACCTTTCTCTTGTGCGCGGCGATCTTAATGGCATCTCGTGAGCAAGGGCAGTTTAGAAGGTCGTGCGTGTCGCTGTTCGTCTCTCCTCTAAATTTGAAAATATCTGCGGGAATTAATCACAGGTGGTTATCTCCTCATCTACAACTGACCTCTTAATTCAGCAGCAGTGAAGGTGGGAGCCTCTTCGACATAATCACCATCCAGAGATCCCTTCACAACAGATTTAGACAGCGCCAACTTTGTCACTTGTCTCTGGTAGACTTTCTCCTCCAGTGTTCCCGTTCTGGGAACGTCAGTCTCATTCGAATGAACCCAGATGACTCACGATAGAGTTCTGTATAAATAGACCTTCTTCTTCTGCCCTGGACGCCATACTCTTGCCATAGCCTGCTCATCATTTGCAGGATTCCAGTCGGGATCAAAAAGCATCATTCTTGTGAGAAGTCTTGGGGAGAATGTACTCACATTCTGGTGCAGTAGGCTTGTTGAATTCGTCGACCAACAACTGCCTCTTGGCGACCTTTGTGCTTCCATCCAATTGAAAATAACCGTACCCTCTGTGCTTGCACAGTCTCGCCAGGACAGCCAGCGTCTCGGTGTAATTTGAGACGATGACAATCTTGTCCCCTTTTGTCTTCTTTCGAATATTGTCCAATAGTTTATCTGTGAAGAGGAGTTTTCCAGCGTGTTCTGTGCTGAATACGCCTTCTGAGTATTCCTCAGGAAAAATGCCGTCAGGAATGGGGATTGAACCCTCGCCCGCTTGCGACTGTACACGTCATCATGTGTCATTTTCATCTCTGTCTACCTCTGCTTTGAGCTTCATAATGTGCAACAGCTCCGGTGTGTTACATAATTTCTTGAGTGTGGTCAATAGGGGTAGAGCTTGCATACTCCCACTGCCCGCAGTTCTCTCTGAATAAACTTGGCATAATTTTTTGTACATCTCCTCTTGTACAGGAGTCAACTTGCAAAACACCAAATAATCGACTGTACACGTCAGATGTCATGATGATGGTGGGTCAGACTCACTCTTTGGCGGCAGGTACTTTCTATTTGTGACCGCAGTTCTTCTCAATATAAACTTCTCCGTCTTGAGAGTGAGCTCAGCAGATCTTGCCCTGCCTATTTCTTTCTGTTCATCTGTTGCCTCTTTATCTCTCGATGCCAAAATTGGCTCCTCGTAAACCTATCCTCGTCTCAATATTTCCAAACAGAGAGGATCTCACCTTCTTGAATTGCTTTTCTGTTCCCAAGATGCCTGGATTGATGTAATCGACCATAGCGTACAGCTCCATCAGATCGTTTTGTATGGGTGTTCCTGATAATATGACACGTCTTGGCGTAGCCATCATCTTAACGGCCTGAGATGTCTTAATTGCCGCGTTCTTCAGCCTGTGCCCTTCATCACAGATGACCAAATCTACGACATTTAAATTCGTCGTCTACAACGACATGATAGATCTCACCAATATTGAAGATCTTTGCCAGATCCTTCTGGAAGATCTTCATCTGGTCATAAGATATGATCAACACGTCGAATTCTCCGTACTGAAATTTCCCCAATTTTCCAAGACTTTTTTTGTTGGACTCTCCTATGGGCATGGGTTTGACCCTATCTCCAAGCCATTTTGCGATTTCGTTCACCCAGTTTCCCACCAAACTACTCGGACAGACGACAACGACCTTTCTTGCGGTGGGTTCACCCGTTGTTCCTTGCTTCAAAGCGGTCCATATCAGACTTATAGCTTGTATAGATTTACCCAGTCCCATCTCCTGTGAGGAAATAAATCACCGAAATCAGGAGGTTGATAACTCACATCGGCCAAGATACAGCCAAAATATCTCTTCTTTGTGATAGGATCAAAAGTTCCCATACAAACACAGTCAAATAGAAATTGAATACCCTCGCGCTGATGTGGTCTCAATGTACTGAAGCAATATCAGAAAATAAATCCATTTTTGTACAGAAAGAATACTCACGCAGTCAGAATCGGATCCACCACGACAGCAATTTTGCTGCGACAGTCAGTGCTTGCCGAAAAATCGAAGAAATTCCTCACTTTTCCGAGAAAATGTCCTGAGGGTTGTACAAAACCAGAGCACCAGGGGCATTGGGAGAATGAATGGGCTTGTAATATTTCTTCTCGTTTGACTTAAGTCCTTTGAAAGGTGTGACGAAGCCTGTATTTCCCCTCACAGCCGCTGCAAAAATTCTCCTGCACAATGATCAGAGGATGAACAAGATCAGGCCATTTGAACTCACGGCTTGGGCTTGGCAGCTTCTTTAGCACGGTCCAACAGTCTCTTCTTGAAATCTTGCATAAAAAATATTCCTGTAGTATATTCTTCCTCTGTAACAGAGGCGATGATCTGAAAAATGATCAGTGCCATGTGGAGGATGAAAGAGCCCACTTTGACTGTTTTGTTTCCAATTGGCATAGAGTACCTCTCTTGTAAATAAATATATTTTTTCTTGATCTTGACGAGGTGTTCGCCCTCATCTCCTTCCTCTCTCGTGATGGCGGTTTGTCCAATTTGTTTTCCTGATTCATCATACAGAATTATTTCTGCGTATGTGACCTGAACAGAGTCAATCTAGGTGCAAAAAATGAGATATACCTTGATCAAACCATCTATCAACGTTCTGTTAGCAAGACGAATATTAACGGCCCAAAATTTAGGTCGAGAAGATTCTGTCATCACTTCATTCTTTCCTGGTCCAGATGGCTCCTCCCCATCGTCTTCTTCGATTGCTTCTTCTGCTTCTTGTTTCGTTTCTTTCGGTTTCAGCGACCATTGTTCCAAATGATTCTTCTTGATCTCGACCTTATTCCTCCCCATCTTCGCTGTCTTTACTGGTTCTTCTTCCGTCACATCTCCTGCCTCTTTTGCTTGTTTAAAGAGAGTTGAGGGTGCGGAAGACCTCTTCATCTTTGTTGTTGTGGATTTTACTTCTCGTGACCATCACTCATCATCATTCCAGGAAAAATTTTCAAGTTGAAAAGCACAAATTTTTCGGTCAATCCGACTTCACCCGACCTTTTTTAAGGTCTGCAAGCAGAAGTCAACAAAACACATCCGGCTCATCATGAACACCATCCTCTTTATCCTCGGACTTATTGCAGGAGTTCAAGCGACAGGATGGGCAAAATATTACTATGCCACTCCCAACTGCGCAGGAGCACCTATTAATGCCACCGCCGCACCAATCGGCACATGCTTCACCGTGGGCTCACACGATGGTATACTCGCTTTCGCCTTCGCCGTGAATGGATCAACACTCATCTCACAAGAATATGCCGCTTCAGGATGCACAGGATCTGTAACATCCTCCATTATCTTTGACACTCTCAACAATTGCACTCAAGTCGATTCTTCCACCTCATATCAAACTCTAAACGGAACGGATTGGGTTGTGAAACCCGGAAATGGCGATTTGGTCAAACAGCTCTTCCCCATGAACGAATGTAGTGGCCTCGTCATCGAGAGCACCATCCAATACAATGCTGGCTGTGGTGCCAATCTCATTCAGAACTGCTCTCCTGATACATTTAAGAACAGTACCATGGCATCATCCAACGCAGTTTGTGGAGATAGCGGAGGGCCAATCTCATTCAGAACTGCTCTCCTGATACATTTAAGAACAGTACCATGGCATCATCCAACGCAGTTTGTGGAGATAGCGGAGGCTACATGAACTTCCCTAACTCTGGAGTCAACTTGATGACCTCTTTGTCAATCTTGGCCGTCGGACTCTTCCTCTCTCTATAAAGATAAAATTCTAATCAGATTATATATTAGAATCATATTTATTAATGTAAGATGATTCATGCACATTTTTTATCTTGTGTACATTCGGAAAAGGAGCTGTTGGTAAAGAGGCGATCAATAAGAGACGATCATTCATGCGTTTCGAAATCCTTCAGAGGTCGCAATTTCTGGGTATCGACGCGCAGGTCCTGCCTGTCATCTTTATTTTTCTAGAATATATCCGCTCGGTGATCTCAGCACAAGTGCGAGTATTTGGTCTTTTCGAGTGTTTTTTGTTGATCAAATATTAATTGCGACATTTTCATTTCATTCAATGCCCTCTTCATTCGTGATTCTCCAAAACTATTCCTCACTTCTTGACTCTCACAAAGCGAGATGATTCGACATTGAAAGGTTTGTACACCTTGATCCACCCTTTGGTTGGTTCTCAAACTGGGAGTGTTGCAGTATATTCGTTGTAGACAGACATTTCAAACGTGAAACACATTTTTCGTCGGAAGCAAGATGACGCACTGGGTCGACATCCAAAAGAACGCCTTCACCCGTTGGGTTAATGAGCACCTCAAGGATCGTGGGCTCCACGTAGAGAACATTGGTAAAGAATTCGCAGATGGTTTGAAACTCATCAACCTCCTTGAGATCATTTCCAACAAGAAGGTCGGCAGGTAATACCTCTATATCCATGATCAAATCCACTCGACGAATTGGAAATGCCGAGAACATGAAAAATGAATGGATTAGGTACAACCGCAACCCACTGGTTCGTCCTCAAAAATTGGAGAACAACACCATCTCTCTCGCCTTTTTGAAGACGGAGAACATCAAGTTGGTGAACATCGGCTCTGAAGACATTACCGATGGAAACCTGAAGCTCATTCTGGGTAGGTCTCTTGTCTATTGTCTTTCGTTCCGCCCGAGAAAAATAAATAATACTAAAATCCATCAGGTCTGATTTGGACTCTCATTTTGAGATATCAGATCACAAAGGGAGGAAGCGACACGAGCGCTAAGAGCGACCTTCTCAAGTGGGTGCAGTCAAAGATACCAGAGTACAATATCCAAAACTTCCAGAAGGGTAGGTCCCAATCATTTGTGCTCGTCTACAACTGAGTACAACATCACCCTGACACTTTTATAGACTGGAATGACGGAAGAGCTATCAACGCTCTGATCGGTGAGTCTTTTATTCCCGCCATGATCCGAATTTTGAAATTCAAACAGATGCCCTGGAGCCTGGACTTGCCCCTGACCACAAGAGCATGAACCCTAACGATAAGTTGGCAAATGCAACAAAGGGAATCGATCGCGGTAAGTTAAAAACGAATTAAACTGTTTGCCTCGAGGCTATATGCATTTATACACCTGGTGAAAAAATTTTGCAAAGACATTGTTGACGCGATAAGGTTACGACACATTGGGAGTACCAAAGATCGTGCAGGCCGATGAGATGGTCAACCCCAAGGTGGATGAGCTTGCTATGATGACATACATCTCTTATTACAGAGATTTAGATAACGATCCTAACCGCAAGAGAGGTAAACTCTTCGATTCAAATGATCCAACTCGTTGTAGAATGCAATCTTCCCAAAACATTTCTCTGAAATTTCACAGCCGACGAGGCCTCCAGGTCACGTGCTTACGGACCCGGACTTGTAGAGGGTGTATCTGGTGAGCCCGCAGCTTTCCACGTCGAAACTCCCGCGAAAACTAGCGGAAAACTCGAGATCAAAGTGGAAGGTCCCAGCAGCAAAGCCCCCGTCAAGGTCACTGACAAAGGTTTGTGAAATTTCATGGAAACTTCGACGAGTTTTCTGAGAAAATTCAGGAAACGGACAATACGATGTGGTGTACGAGCCCAAGGAACCCGGAGAGTACAAGGTACACATCGTTTTTCCCACCAAATTTTCTGAAAATATCTCAGGTCCACGTGACCCTTGGAGGCATCCACATCCCCGGTTCGATCTTCCATGTCACAGTTGCTGAGCAACAATCACTCGGTAAATCTCCTCGTCTACAAACGCGTCTACAACGAGGTATTGACATTGTAAAGGTGGAGAGGGCAAGATCCGTATCTTCTACAGCACAACCAGCGCTAAAGACGAGAAGACCAGACCCCTCCAGGAACTTCTCGAGGTAAATTTCCCCCCAAAACGGCCATCTACAATTCAATTGTGACTTTGTTGCGTACATTCTGAAATAAAATGAAAACATTTCCCTGAAATTTCTTAGAAAAAGGAGATCCACAAACGCCCAGACTTTGAGCCTTGGATACCCGTTGACTTGATGGAGAAGGAGGAGAGAGAAGCTGTCTTTAAGAGGGCAGGAGTGAGGGAGTTACCCATCGTATTCATCGATGACGTGTACACCGGAAATGCAGCCAAGATATTCGAGCTCGAAAAGAGCGGACAGCTGGACAGAATCCTCAAGGTGAAATTTCGCGGGAATTTCAGTATTTTTGTATTCATTGGAATAGGTGAACGAGCAAAAGTTCCAGAATATGTTTGGAAAGAAATGATCCCATATGAATGCCACAATAAACTCTTGTCTCAAATCTCGTCATCATACCGCGATTTATACGGTAATTACCGCAATAAGATCTGTTGCCGAACCGGATTCTGCCCACAAGTGGTGTTGGTTTCGCCTTTCCAGTTGTAAAAAAATAAAAAACCTTCAAAACTTGAAGAGTGACAACTTCCATTCACTTTGCATCGGACGAGGATGAGGTTGGCAACCCTTTTTGCTGTTGCATTACTCTCCTCTCTGGCCCTCACATATAATCTTTGGCCGACAAACCAAAATGAGTATGAGGTTGAGGCCTCTGAATGGAAGTTAGTGGACGTGCCAGATGAAGGACTAACGGTAATCTTTCGACGAAACCTTAATGCTGATTGGTAATGAGGTCTTTTTGAAGTCATCAAATCCAGATGACAGTGTATTTGATGATGAAGTTGAATGCCTCTTGTTGAAAGATGCTGATGAGAATGGAAATTTCAGATGGAAGTTGAAACCAAAAGATCCAAACATCCCTGAAATCAATTACAAGACAACCAACGATGTTCTTCCATCTGACGCCGAAACATTCGATTCATCGTGAGCGCTCATTTGGCGACATCAATCCTGATCAAGCACAGGACGCGGGAAATCGCATCAGTAACAATGGGGAGTCAAGCTACCCATGCGATTGAAATGGCCGCACTTCCAGAGTGGGCCTTCCAAACACGAACCGTTATTGGTGAATACGACGCAGAAACTACTTTGACGCGGTATACAACTGTTCCTTGATGTCTTCATGAGTTTTTGGCTTCATTCTTCGTGAGAAGAGCGAAAAATCGTACGCTTGCCTGATGAACACCACCACTAAATACTGTTTTTGTTTAGGCTGGTTGTCAGCTTCGTATGTGCGAGATTGCTTTAAAATATATCCAACCAGGCCTTTGGCAGTCACCAGAACTTGAGTTGTGGTGAAAGTACAATCCTTCCATCCAGTGGAAACTCTCCTGTTTATTTCAAACACTCAACACAGCACCATTGCAAGTCGTGCATGGACAGTGACTTTGCCAAACACAAAATAAATTATATTTGACATCTATAATCACGTGATTTTATGGTATCAAAATGAGTCTTCAAAAATGTGAATTTCTGACATGTAATCTGAATTTTGTTGGTATTTCAGAATAAAGATATCCCTTCATGCCAAAGCACGATCAACCCACGCACGAGACCACGACGAACCGATATACAATGCCAGAGGATAAAGCATTGCCAGAAGAGGATCTTGTGATGAAAGGTCTAATGCAGATGGCTCCAAATGATCTCTTAAAATGTATAAAATCTGTAGAAGATGGAGAGAAATTCAGAGGAGTGATAGAACAAATCAGACAAGAGTTACCGCTCAGACTTGGAACGCTGGCCATCCAAGCATCAATCGAAAATGAAGAGCCCGAGATCAATAAGTTACTCCAGAGGCTGAGACTGGTGGCATCTAAGACACAAAAGGTGAGCATTTGAGCAATCTCAGCTTATCTTTGGCTTGTTACGGACAAAATTCGCCCAATTGCAAATCAATAATGATTGGCAGGACGAGTGGGAGGGAACTGATAAATCTGGTGCAACGTGGATTAATTGGTCAATATTGGAGATAGATACAGAAGATCCCTCCAAGCCAATTCAACTCAACTTTAAACACTCGATTGACGCCAGAAACTATTTTTTAGAGGATGATGAGACCTTCGACATCACTTGGACTTGTGGAGAAGAGGCTGGTCATATATGGAATTCTGCTGTCGGTTATGGCGACCGAACCTACAATGAACGTGCCCTCTTTGACCTACAGCGGTACCTCAAGACAGACCTCGCTGTCAAACCCCTCCTTCATCTGATCACAAAGGCTTGCCTCACTCCCTTCTATAACTCACCAGTCCCCCATTTAGATCTCCCTTCAGAGAGAAAGCTGTTCGAGTACGAGCACTTTGTAGATTCCATCAGCAGACCCAAGATCACACCAAATGCAGCCAATCCTCTATCACCACGACGACCTCGCTCGCACAGCATGACCCACAACGAAGAAACCCCAGATACACCGACAAAGAAGAGAAGACTTAGAGGCATGTCCATGAGCAAGCTACCAGAAGTGGAAAGAAGCCAGGCAAAGCATGAAGCGAAGCAACCTCTGCTTGGTGATAACCCAAGGGAAATATAAATAGCATAAGTTATACATCCTTTCTTTGATCAATGTTGGAAGCATCAACTTCATTCTGTACAGGCAATTTATTTTTGGAACCAAAGGTGTTCTAATGTCTCCCTTAGGTTGATTCTCTTCTCCCCTTCTGAGAGCATTCTCTCCAATAAGTTCTTGGCCTCTGGGCTGATCTCTGAAGGCCATTGTAGACAAACTTTCCGTCTTTTTGTGGTCAGAAAATAATTCAATTTTTGAATTTGAAAAGTTACCGTTGTATCTGTCGCTTTCTCGTCTTTGGAGAGAAGGGGAAGAACGAGAATAGAAGGGCGTAGAGTGTCACTCCCAAAGCATAAACGTCACATGATGTGGCTCTAACAGTGGTGCCACGTCTCAGTTCAGGCGAAGAGTACTCTGGTGAGCCACAGAAATCAACACAGGAAGAGTCTTGTGCATCATCGGAAAAGATAAAGGACAAGCCAAAGTCCACAATATAAACTCGACCCTCCGGTGTGATCAAACTGTGGAGCATCAGAAACTATCTTTTGTGCCGAATTTAGATTCTTGCATCTTGTAGGAACCAAATAACTCACAAGTTTTCGCATTTCAAGTCTTTGTGAGCCACCCCAAGAGAGTGGCACATCATCAGCGTCTGTGCGATCTGTCTTCCTATCTCTTTCACTTTCGCTTCACATTTCAGTGGTGAGGTTTTTAGCCATTGTAATAGGTTCATTCCTTCGATTTTGTCGAACACTAAATGATGGCCCGTTTCATCCGAGAAACTCCCATGAAAATGAGGAACACCCGATACGCCTCTCAGTTTCAGTCCCGCTGAGCTCTCTGCGCGTAGACGTCTTGGTAGTGTGGACAAAGGTAACTTCTTTATGATCACGGGTGCACCCGATGCTCTATCAAGCGCAGAAAAGATGATTCCGTTTGATCCCTTGCCCAACAGTTTTGGAGTGGTGTAGTTGATACTTGTCGTGCTCATGTTATCTTTGGGTGTCTTTGAGAAAATGGTTTATCCTTAATTTAATTAATAGGGATCTGTCAAGATCTGCATATTGATCTGACAAGTTCCAAAGATTCTTGCAGATCTTGACAGGTCCTTGATTAGATCTCCACTCTACAACAACAAAAATCAACACCTTGAAAGATACCTTTGCACATTTTTCTGTGGTTTATTGAATACACGACTACAGGAAATAGTCGGGGGTCCTCCGTGTGACGTGAGGCTCTCCCTTTCTTGGTGCAGGGTCAAACTGTATGCTGAGGATCCATCAGGTCATCCTCTTCGAAACAAAAAAACATACAAACTGTAATTCATGCGTTCGTCCACTTCCATAATGGCAGCCTGGTTTGCACATCTATAACAGTAGTTTGGTGCGCTAAAGATGGTGACTACGTTTTGATCATGACACCAGTTATAACCCTGTACAAAGCATCAGAACAGTTATGTTTGAGAAGCAGGATAATGATTGTTACTAATACAAGAGGACTCACCTCCATGACGAGCTGATGAGCTCTTGCCACAAGGGTAAGACCGTTGTTTTGGTTGAATTGTTCGGAGATATCTTGTCCGAATGTGTAACCAGCACCTGGTGACGTCATAAAGAGGAAGACTCATCATGGTATTACCTCTCGGTGAGATTCCCCAGCCACAGCGCTCATCGGGATCAGACCACAAGAGATCACACATGGGCCCTGTTGTCTTTCAATCTTATATGATGATGTTAAATCGTTACGAACCTTCGTGTGGAACCTCTTGGATTCTGTCGAGACTTCTAACTTGATCCAAACTATCAATAGTTGGAGAGAGACCTCCATGAAGACAAAAGATCTGTGTGTTTGAGATAGAACACATATCAAATGGATTACCTGACTCTCGATAAGAGCGGTCAGAGGAAGATAATCGAAGAGGTCTGTGAAGATCTTCCAGACGTTCGGATTTCCATATTTGCGAAGGCATTCATCATAAAAACCATAACTAATGTCAATCAGCAAGACCACTTTGCCTCTTGAACTAACACTTGGGTGATCTGTCTGCTCTCATGATTACCACGAAGAATGGTGATGCGGTCCTTATATCTGGTCTTCAAAAGAACAAGAAGAGTGACTGTCTCGACCGAGTAGTATCCTCTATCCACGTAATCACCCATGAATAAAAGATTGGTGTCAGGGCTCGAGCCTGTTGGCGTCAGCTGATGCTGCCAGTTGATATTTCACCTCCAATTTTGAAGAGCTCTAAGAGGTCATGGAATTGCCCATGAACGTCTCCACATACTGTTACAGGGCATCGAACTTCCTGGACATTAGACTCTTCTATGAGAATCTCCTTGGCCTAAACACGTCACCAATTGCTCATTCATAACAGAACTTTTAGAACCCACCTTCTCACACAACTGCTTAACCTCTTGTTCTGAGAGGGCCTTGCAGTCCATGACTTTTGCGATCCATTTATCTACATCTCCTTGGGAGGAAGGGTCAGGACCCTTTGTGTTTCCAGTTCTACGGTTGAAAGACATCTTTCTGTTCAGTTCGCTGTCTTCCAAATGAGATCGCTGGTGACTGAAAAGATTTGAAACGGATTTGCGGAGAGAATTTCAACCTGTCACCACACAACCACACCCAAACAACAACTTAACAGTTGTCGTCTTTCAAGAAGACAAGCGGAGAATAGCTTGTGTGTCTAAACTTTTAGTCCATTCGTTACTGAGCCACATCAAGTGTCGCCATTATTAGCTGATGGATCGCGAGAGAGATTACAAAGTCTCAAAGAGTGTCTTAGAAGCTCTGGTAAAAGAGGCATTCGAGGTATTTGAGCAGGAAAACGCACCAGGCTTCGTCGATCTGAAGTAAGCTTCATCGATCTATCTCGTCTCAATCCTCTGCAGACAATAATTTGATTTGACAACACTCAAAGATATGAAAGTTGAGAACTGAAGCTTTGTAGTGATGTTGGGTCGATAATTAGAACTCTTGGCATCAATCCATCTCAGAAGGAGCTCGTCGAGATCCACCGCGATGTAACATTTTTAAGATATGATGATAAAACTGATGAGAAATAGGTCAGCGATGGATCTCATGTGCCACTCACTAAACTGCAACCTCGTCTCGTACAGATCATGATCGAGAATAAGATGGCCAGAGACGATGAGGCGAAGATAAAGAGAGCCTTCCAGGTAAAAATTTTTACTTTTTGACCTCAATGATCTTGTACATCAAAATATTAAATGAATTCAATTTCAGGTTATTGATACAGAGAGAAAGGGATATATCGACCCTGAGAAGCTCGCTGTACTTCTTTCTCAACATGGTGAAGGATTTTCTCCCGAAGAGATAGAAGAGATGTTCACTCTGGCGGTGGACCCTGACAAAGGGGTCATATTTTATGAGGAATACGCAACTCTCTTGGCAAATGATTAAAGTGTACAATTTTGCTTGCTTTTATGCTTGTTCAACGGCAAAGGAATGAATTTTTTTGGTGTCACAGTTTTGTTCCATTGCCGAAGATTTTCTTGCGTTGTAGATTGATGAACGAATTCCAGGAACTCTGGATCGAGCAGATGATGTCTCAAACATTTTTTCCAGATGGACGCACCGAACTTTGACATAGATGCAGAGATCGAACTAGACATACAGAGAACATCTCAACAAACACATTCACAGCAGCTACCACCAAGTTTGTTTGGCAATGATATAAGTCTCATCTAACAAGAACAGAAAAGCAGACACAAAATATTAAAAGATACATTGATAGACACATAGAACCTGATGAAGTGAGAACTATAATCTCCTTCCGCCCTGATAACTTCCAGGTATTGAATATGTTGAATATCAACAGAAGAGAAGACATAATCTTCATCACCGTTCCGACATTGCAAAAGTGAGCGATTAATGAATTCGAGATCGTTCAAGATCATGATCGAAACGGCCTGATGTCCCTCTTAGAGCGACAGGATGGAGCCCAGAAAAATCACTCGAGTTTATTCAAGAGGTGAGTCAAATACTTTAATTCTGATTCTGCATTGGTCACAAGCAAAAATCTGCAGTTCAGAGTGCAGCTCTACAAATCACAAAAAGTCCAAGTTGCATTTAGGTCTCATTTAATTTAATTTTTCAGGCTTGTCTATCACTATGTCACAGTGTCATCACCTGTACAGTCCTAGAAAGACTGGAGAATGAGAGGGATAGATCTGTCAATATGTCAACTGGGGATGTCACAATTGACAAGTGAGTATATCCTGACACGACAATAAGTGACATGATGAGGCTGCTTCGTGGTGGATTATTGTCTAGAATAATCACGGAAGTTTCTGGAGAGGCAGGAGTGGGGAAATCCCAACTCTGTCTACAAATGTCTCTACAATGCCAATTACCGCTAGGACAAGGTCATTCTTCATCTATTTTTATCCTTATAAAAAAAGCTGGTCAGAAGAAATAATTTAAAAAGGTGGTTTGGGCGGGAAGGTCATCTACATCGCAACAGAGAGGTTTCCGGTCAAAAGATTACGCCAGTTGGCCGCTCACTACAAGCAAAAATTCCCAGAACATTTCGAAGACCAATCTGTGGACGATATCGCTGATGCCGTCTTTGTCAAGAGAGTAAACGAGGTAATATTGAACATGTATAATCTTAGAACATTTAATATTTTCGCATCTAAACTGGCTGTTTTTTTATTACACCTGTATAATAATAAAAATTATAATAGACTTTCATCGCGATGAAATGGGTATTATGATGACTGTTGTAGATAGAGGAATTGGTCACATTTTTGGACGAGTTACCAGCACTTATGCACCAGAGCAAAGCTAAATTCTTGATATTAGACTCCATCGCAGCCCTTTGGAGGGATTCAGGTGAGATTCCCTCACATTTGAAGAAAAATATTGAAAAGAAAAGGTACAGAAGAAGCGGTGAAGAGGGCGAGTAGTTTGGCGATGCAAGCGTCAAGGTTAAAATTATGTGCAAGTTCACTCAACGTTCCCATTCTCGTCACAAATCAGGTGCATCATCAACATGATTTGGCAATCTTGAAGCACGGCAGAAAATATTCATGAAAGTAGGTGACTTCATCGTTTGAAACAAAACACTCATTTACGGACCACATCACAAACAAGGTGAGTTTTCCTCGAAATCTCTGCGAAATTCACCTTTCAGGTGGTCCCGGCGCTGGGTCTGGCCTGGTCTAATTGCATAGATACCAGAATCATCTTGACGAAAACTTCGAGGAATGTTCCGCAGCCTGATCATGAGGTCAACGATCACGTGACTCATTCCCAAGAAGACAAATCTGCAAAGAGGCGGCGAGTTGGCGAAGATGTTAGTTTCAAATTCTGTTCAACTTGAAAGTGTATAAGGTGTTGATCTTTCACAGGTAAATTTGAGAGAGATGCACGTGGCGTTCTCTTCGCACCTACCGAATGACACTTGTCAATACGTCATCACGTCTAATGGGATTGTCGGAATACCTTGATTAATAAAAGATAAAACCCAAGACCCACGATTTTATCATTTTTTATTATTTATTTCATTTTTATTTAGAAAAAATAATGCCGGTCATATCCGCGGTGAAGGAAAACGCGCAGAAGACCGCAATGGCTCATGTTGTATTTCAAAACAACTTCTAACTGTGGGTGTCGCGGTAAGGTGAGGGACCTGACGTGAATAACCGTGGTTCCAAAAAATATCTTTTTGTGGTTGTTGCTCGTTGTAAATTGTACTACTTCGAAAGATGGCGGTTGATCTAATGTCCACGATATCGGAGGGACTGCCTCCACTTCTTCTTTATGATGAGAAGGATGACTCTTGGAAGGCGACACATTACACTCTGTCACCTTTAACACTGAATCTGGGCCATCAAACAACAGAGGTGAGCTCTCTTTGTTGTGCGTCTTAATGATCTGTTAGGAGTCTGCGCATAGAATGATTGATCTCGCGGGTTCGTCCATAGTGCATCAAGAGACACAAGGCGAACAAGAGTTCAGATTCGATGTTGTTACAACGACAGAGACACATCATTTCGCGACCCAAAGTGAAGAAGACAAGGTTCGTGTTGTTTTCATCAATGCATCGCTTAGGCTGAATCATTACATTACATCAGGCTGAATCAATTTGGTTCTGATTCTTTGCAGAAAAGATTCATAGAACTTTTTAAGGAATATTCTGCACCGCCAATCACAACTACCAGCGAGATCGTAACGGTGATCTTTTCATTCAAAATTCGAAAATCTCATTTCCCGCTCAGGATATCCTCATACAACCTCTTGCTATTGTCGACACGCAAAATATACCAGAAAATCCAGAGGTAGTTTAGAACTTTAGCATCAAGTTTTTACATAACTCAGTTACAGGTTGATCAGATGGAGATGATTACCTCTGAGCAGAAAAAATCCTATAGAATGTCTTTAGCAGGTAAAATATTCAAATTTAAAATTTGTGATAAAGATGAAATACCACCCTCTGGCACGGACAATACAAATCTTGTCGCGTTGTAGAGCAAAAATCTTGTCCATATTTTCTGAGAAAATTCAGTGGTGGGAAGCCCACCAACAGAAATTAAGAAGGATTATTACAGAAATGCCAGTACCATCAAGGTCCCCAAGAATACCGAGGTTTCTTCGTATTTTCAAGCCAATCAGAAGTTCCCGCGCATTTTGAGGGTCACGAGGGAGGGGGACCCTAACCCAGTCGATGTACATCTACAACACGCTAGCATCACGGCCGGCGACGTGGCAAAAAGTGTGGCGGTGGCAGGCGTCGAACCCTCGACTATGGACCAATGGCATTTGTACCAGAGAGATCAAGATGGAAAATGTGAATTTATTTTATATTTTTTCAGAATTGCACCCAAAATTTCTGGCAGAATATTTTCACACGAAAATATACCATTGGCCGAAAGTAACATTTTTTATACAAAAGTAAATGTTGATATTACGTCTTTATCAGTAAAAACAAAACACACAAGGCTATCGCACCTTCTGTACGAATACGACGTTTGAAATGTATTGAAAACTGAAAGAAATTTCCAGTTACGTATATCCGACCTGAGGAACTCATCGTGAGTGTAGAGCGCCATTGGTTCAAGCACTGCACACAATCTCCGTGAGTTTTCCTCGAATTTCACAAGCTGCCTGATGACTCATGATCTCAGTACCTTTGTGGCCAGAAATATCTTGGAAAATTCTGAGGATTTTCTGAAAGTGGATCCCGTTTTCCCGGCAAAAACGGTGGTGCCGGCACATTCAATTGATCCACCGAACAGACCACAGCCTCAGCCACGACAACCTCACAAGTCCAATTTATCAATCCCTTCTGATGACGTGTGTCAAGCTCCCTGGGTGAATATTCCACGAAATTTCAGTCAGAAAACTCTGTTGTAGATTGACAGAAATAGAATGAACAAGATCTGATACCGGGAGAAAAGATAATATTCTTCCGCAATTTGTCTCGTCTACATTTCAGAGATCACAGGAATTATGATGCTATTGAGGGTACTCTCTATGTCACCAACTTTAGACTATTTTTTGTCGACAAGAGTGATTCTGTAAGTATTTATATCATTTGTTTTTTGTGCGTGATATTTCGTGCACCAAAGATACCGAAGATGACTACTAAATAACTGACTAATAACAAATAGAAGATGACACACTGCGTACCTCTCCCTTCCATTCGCGATGTCCGAAGATACAAACGCACCAAGAATAACCGTGCAGAGCTGTCGACGTCCCTCAACCCGATCGAGATCATCTGCAAAGATCTGAGGACAATCTATATGATGTCATCAAGAGATGTCGCATCGTCATCGCCTAAGGAAAATTCTGGGAAACATCACAATGTCGCACAGGATATCATAGCTGCTATCCCGGCAACGCAGGGTCGTCTATTCGCTTACGAGGAGACTTTTCGGGGAATTTTCTCCGGAAAAGGATGGAACATCTACAACCCAATAGAGGTAAGTGACACGTCATCACGTGATCACATCTACAACGAGAAAGGATTTCGCGCGTCTGGGTTTACCCAACGCAAAGTGGAGGATCTCTCATATCAATGAGAATTTCAAGATGTCTCCAAGTTATCCGCCAATTTTGATCGTCCCCGCCGTGACATCAGATGATGATATCTTAAAGGTAGTGTATTTTTAGAATATCAAAATGACATTCGCAGGTCGCAGACTTCAGATCCAGAGGCAGAATACCGGCTTGCGTTTGGAGGAATCACAATAACGGTGCGGTATTGCTTCGTTGTAGTCAGCCAGGATGTGGCCTGAGGTTTGTACTTATTTTAACAATATATTATTTTCAATCTTTTATATTTCTCATAACATTTTGCAGGAGAACGAGGTGCCCTGAAGACGAGAAGATGTTGAATGAGGTGACTGTACCTGAAATACAAGTGGACTTAAAAGCATCCGACCCCATCATCGAGGTCAGTTTTGGCGGGAAAACGTCAATCATCCACAATTACAAACACAATCTACAACTGCCTAACAACACTCTCCTGCATGATTAAAATGAATCATAATAATAGCTCACAAGTCGCAGGCAAGTCGCCCGAATAGATCACATAGTGCTGCCACCGCACCACAGAGAAGGTTGATGAAAACTGTGGCCAGGAAAAATAGTACCAGGTTCTCGTAAGTGAAATTTCTCGAAAATATCATCGAAATATCCTGACGGATTGTAGATCGGTCGAGCCAAATACAAATAGAAAACCTCTGTACATAAGTGATTCCCGCCCAAAAGTGAACGCACAAGTGAGATGAAATCAAAGCTCTTGATTCTTTTTTTGCACTGAGAATCTACTTCATTGTAGATTGTCATATATTTTCCCGCCAAAATTGACTTGGTCAGGTGAACATCTTGAAAGGTTACGGCTTCGAAAATTCCCAGGCCTATTCGAATGCGACTCTGGAATTCTGGAATATAGACAATATCCACGTCATGAGGAAGAGTCTCAAAAAATTGGGACATGCCTGCAGGTTCAGCATGGACCCCTCAGAAATTCAACGAACAGGCTGGTTAGACCATCTCAAAAAGGTAGATTCGCAAATATCCTCTTAGAAAAGTATTTGAACAGTTTATTGACCGAAGAATTGGCGGGAAACTAACAGCTGCAGGTTCTGGGATGCAGTTTGAGATTGTCCGAGCTGTTAGACAAAGAAGGTGTATCCGTTCTCGCTCATTGCACTGATGGCTGGGACCGTACCGCGTGAGTATCACGACTCCTCATGTTTAGGGATGTGCAACTGACTCGTTGTAGACAGAATGTCGCACTCGCCGAATTAATGCTCGACCCGTTCTACAGAACCATCGACGGTTTGGCCATCTTGATCGAAAAAGAATTCCTCTACTTTGGACACAAGGTCAGATGCATTTTTGGCGGGAAAATCTGACCTATTGTAGATCGCCGTGCGTATCGGTCACGACCAAGACAAAATCTTTGACCCAAAGGATAAAGAAAGGTCCCCCATCTTTCTGCAGGTACAAAACCAAAAGCATTTTCATCCGTAATTCTTCCAGTTTTTGGACTGTGTGTGGCAAATCGTTTGCCAGATACCCGAGGCGTTCCAATTTAATTCCCGCCTCCTCCTCTCCATCTTTGACCACTCATCATCCTGCCTCTTTGGTACTCATTTATAAATATATTGCTCGTCTTTACTCAAAATTTCCAGGAACTTTCCTGGGGAACAATGTGCTCGAGAGGAGGAATGCCGAAATCTCACAGAAAACTGCATCCTTTTGGGATTTTGTGGACTTGAACCGACCAATTTTTGTTAACCCCTCTTACAAAGTAGAAATTCTTTCAATGTGATCTTGTATACTGACGCACACAGCCGAGTGACCTTCGAGTGGACCCATTGTACTCACAATTTAAGATGGAGAATGTGTCGCTGTGGTCAGATCTGTACAGCAGATGGAACTCCGGAAGCTCCGGCAATGAGTCTTTTCCTCATGATCTGCGGTTGAAATAAAAGTGTGAAAACTGTTCCGTTGGACAGAACAACTCCAAAGTTGTGTTCTACAAAAACACCTCTTCAAGCTGTTGAGCTGTGAGCTCTTTCGGTTCTGACCGAAGGAAATAAAGGTGGCTGGTTGATGAAATTTGACGGACCAATTACGAATGTCGACGTTATTTAAAAGTGTGTAGTACGAGATGCACGAAATCGCCGCGAAAATTGGCGTGTTCTAATTTGTGTCGACCAAATCAGGATTCCTCCACCCCATATAAAGCCAAGCGCGACCACATCACCTCCTCCATTCGCCCACGAAAGGTATTCAGGGTTATTGATTCTTGCGTGACTGTTGAGACATCACATTACATCACATACATCTTCTCACACATCTCATAGACGAACAGTTGGCTTTGTATTCTATCTGGTGAAGATATAAAATATGGATCATGAGAGGGTATGGCTGCAAATGCCACTTTTTATAAAGAATCTCACACAGAAACAGTCGGAGGTTGATTTAGGAGCTGTGGATTTCGCTTCCCTGCCAGAGAATCCAAGAGCATTGCCCGAGAACTTTCAAAAACTGAAAATCTCAAGAGAATTTACCATTTGGTACGACGATGCACAAAGAAGAAATATAGATTCTGAGCAGTGGGTCGAGGGCATGCAAAACCTGGGCCAAATCAATAGCCCAGAGACCCTTTGGAGGTAAAAATAAATGTCTGCATTTTCCTCACGTCTGCAGATACTGGGGACTTTTAGCAAACCCAGAGCGCCTTCAAGATGGAATTAATCTCAGAATCTTCGACTCTGAGGTCAGACCAAGCTTCGATGACGCAGCTAACGAAAATGGTGGTAAATGGACCATTCACACGGCCAAGAGTGGTTCGCAAACCTTATGGACTGACCTCGTTACATCTGTCTTGGGTCACCGTTTCAAATTCAGCGAGGATCTCGTGAGTCATTGTGGGCTTCTATATGGATAATCTCTGATCTTGGTAGAATGGAGTAGTTCTCTCCACACGTGGCCCCGTCCTCACAATCTCTGTCTGGAATAAGAAGAGTAATGATCCAATCAAAATCACCTCAACAGGAGCAGAGCTTCAAGAATTCTTGAAGACACCAACCACACCTAACTATCTCCCACACAAAGTAATATTTTTAATTTCAGTATTTATTCAACGCTCATGTCCATAGCCAAAGGGAGTATCCCTCATCGCAGCGCAACAACAAAAAGGCTTGAAGGGTGGCTCTTTGGCCGCTTTTAAGAGGATAAACCTTGGTGCTGGAGCTCCTCCCGGTCAGTGTTTATAAATAATTCCATGGCTCATCGATGCGCAGGCGCTCTCGTCCGTAACTCTGTGGACGGCCTTGCCGCTTTGAAATCTGGCAACTTGAGAGCCTCCATGGACAACTCTAGACTTGGCAAAAACATGTTGGAGAAGATAAGTAAGCAGCAGGCAGCGGCAGAGGCGGTAGAAGCTGTCGATCCTGAGGAAGAGAAGCTGAAAGAGCAGGACGTCGCGAGAGCCAAGAGGGTGCGTATTTTTTTTACAAATCAACCTTCTCAAAATTTTTTGAGACGGCACAATTTTTGTGCTTATATCATTCCAGGCTTTTATGAACGCTTCATCAGACAAGTTTCCCTCCGCCTTAATGTCTCCCATGCTCGGAACGAAGGCTAACAAACCAAAGAAGGCAACCGCACCTGCCAGACTCCAACCCCTACCCATCGATTCTCCCATCCTGAGTGCACCTGACTCTCCAGAGTGGACTTCCAGGTGATATATCTTCTCTCTTTTATTATAGAAGTCATTGAGATACACGGAATTTATTTATTTTCTAGCGATGACGATGAGGCCGACAACAGCATGGACACTAGCATTGTAAACTCTAGCCCAGGCGGCAACATTCTGGCGAGACTGCCTTCTCAAGATATGAAGCCTGAGAACTGGAGGAAGACAGCCACTGTGATAAAGCCTGTTCGAGGAAACAGCATAGGCAGTGACATGTCAGCACAACCAACTCCGGATGCTTTGGCGGGAAAACCGAACGTTGTAGAACAGCAAATTAATTCTGAAGGGACAAAAGAGAACTCTGGTATGGACGTTAGTGAATAATAGAATTAAATACCCCTTCTCGTTCTCAATATTTTCAGACCCTGTTGTAGATGCAACGACTAAATGGTTGTTGTCCGCACCTCTTATCATCATTTTTGCTACTGGACTCGCGAAAGGTTTCCGATGATGAGAAACCAAAGAAACGATTTTTATTTTCCATAACATCAACTTTCACACGTGACAATAAACAACTCTTCGATTACTCTTTATCACTTTCCTAAGAGGTCTCTTTGGTCGAGATTTCCAGCTTCGTTGCCTTGACAACCTCCCACACTGTGGTTCTTTTTCTTTGAAAAGGTTCTTGACCTCTTGAGAGATGACAAAGGGATATAGAGGCGAGGAGAGTGGTATTGGAAGGTGAGAGTGAGCGTGTCCTTGTTCTAAAATAAGGTTTGTATACATTCCAGGCAACAAGTTGCGTGGGGCCCTTGGGAAGTGCGGATTCGCGTTGTAGAACTTGCCAATACGATCTGTTTCGGTTAAAAATAGAGCGTTTCCTCTCCTTCAAAGACGCGGATTCGTGTTCATCCAGAATAGAACCGCCATCTTGCCGCGCTGCGGCGGACAGAATCATATAAAACATGGCTGACAATGATGCCAAGACGAGGTGCGTTCGATTCCCACCCAAATACACGATTAGCTTGTGATATGCTCTAAGTGAAACAGGGAGATGAAGACTGCCATCATGGAACAGGCCAAAGAGCTTGCTAACAGTGAGGCACAGCGAAAGCTTCTTCTGGCAGAAAACAATGAACTGAAAGCTCAATTATCTCAAGTCAAGACTGAAGTGATCAATGCAAAGTCGGCTCTCCAAACAAAGACGAGTGAATTGTTGGCGAAAGTGGAATCACAAGGAAAAGAGATTAGCATGCTTGATGTTCAAGATAGAAAGAGGTGAGGAATCATCAGTACTTTCATGTGCAATGTTCGTTTGACTCATGACATCATGTAGTAAGAAGACGATCGCAGAATTGAAGAAGCAGGTTGGAGATCTTGTCGACATCAAAAAGCGTGTTCAGGTCCAACAGACCGAATATAATGACAAGATGAAGTCGGAAAATGAAGGTGATGCGCGTCTATTTAACGTTATGAAGACAGCCATAACCTGGATTGCTTGCTCACTTTCTCAGAGCGAAACACTCTTGGAAACGAGGTCAGAAAGATGAAAGACGAACTCAATGCGATGAAGTTGAAATTAGAAGCCGAAACAAACGGCAGAAATAAGGCAGAGATGGACCTTGATAATCTGACCCGGCGTATTGCTTCACAAGAGACAGATATGAAGAACAAAACTCTAGCTATTGTCAAGGAAAACGCTGCTATGGTCGAATTGAGGAAAAAATTGGAGGGAAATTTGGCTCAGACGACAAAGAGATGCTCAGATTTGGAAGTGGTGAATCGAACTCTGGTGATCAAGCTTAAAGAGGCTGTAAGTACGTCCTGCGTCTGAAGATTCTTATTATGGCAGGAGAAAAAATTGAATTCATCCTCCTCTAGTACTCGTGCAACAACATCAGGTATTATTTTCCTTTGTATTTCAAAACGTTCTTTGATCATATCATTCAGTGCCACAAAAACATCTGAAGGCAAGCCCTGGTCAGAAAAATGGCAAGATACGAGCTCTTGGGAAGAAAAAGAATGATGATGAGGATCTCGAGCTTCAAATTGATAATTTGGACTTCGATGTTGGCGGCGAGGAAATCGAAGCGATGCTTGATCCTTCTCTAGCCGCGGATTCTGCAGATATTTTGGTCATCGGCAAAGACAGGCTTGGAGAGAGGGCTATAATGTATTTGAACACGAAGCGTTACAAAGGTGGGTCACATGAGTTATAGATGCAGGAAGATTGAGTGAAAACAGCTCTAAGCGTGGAACCAAATGAAGCCGTAGAATTGTTGTCCAAAAAGAGATATCTCAGTGTGATTTGCTCTGCCAAAACACTCCCAGAAATTTTGTCCTCAAACGAATCCAACTTCTTAGAGGTTCGACCAGTTGGTGTTCTTTTTATGACATCGATAGATTTTTAAGAAGAACAACACTGGGGTGCCATTCATCACTTTCAGCGTTCAGGACGGAATAGAAAACGTCGTGAAGCAGCTGAATAATGCTCCGGAGGCAACCGCAAATGAAATGCTCAAGCTCCACCTGACGGTAAGCTCAAACGCTTTGACAAAACTCTCATCTTTTTAGATATTTATGCAAAGTGTGTGGATGACCGACCAAGCAAGAGTGATCAGTGAGGAGTTTGACAAAGAAAAGAACATTATTCTGGCTTCGAAAATAGAGGCAGCCGCTTCTAAAATGGAAGAGGAATTGAGGGTGTTGGAGAGCGCTAAGAAGAAACTCGACCATGACTATTCAGAGCTCAACAAACTGGCCAGAAAACTTGCATCTGAAAAGGTAAACTTATGGCGAAGGTATTTCTGACTTTTTGAAGAAACAAAGAGACGCCGAATTGGTCAATGTACAGAAGAATAATTCCGCTCTTTGCTCTAAGATCTTCTTATTAGAATTGGAGCGCACTTCTAGCTCTGGCCAGGGTATGCCTTGTTTTTCTGCAAATCATATTGAGATTTCCTCAGATCTCCCCGCTATTACAAATGGAGAGACAGGCTCTGTACTCGAAAGCACCAGCCCAGCCACGGGCGATCCAGAGTCACCTTTACAGACATTATCAAGATTCGTGACAGCTCTGATGAGAGATGACAGATCGAGAGATATCAGACTGTACCTCCAGACCATTCTCGCATCACTCGCAACCCAAGGAGTAGTCAGTCCAGATTTACGAGGGTTATTTTCGGATGTAAGTTTCGTTTCTAAAAATAGAAATTTATTCTTCAGGTTGCCATGGATGCACTGACGCAAAGTTGGATTATGTTCGAGTTTGAGCGTCTGAAGACCAAGAAGAATTCACGGAATAAGATAGCCCACGAACCAGACCTAACCCCGCCACCAGAACCATCGGACATGAGCTGCGTGGAGAGATACGACTTCAACCCCTATTCCTATTCCCATGAAGAACTCCAATCGCTGTATATTCACATGCTATCTAAGCTCGGCCTCGTCGAATATTTCAAAATTCCTCTTCCACGGCTCTACGCCTTCTTGAGGTTGGTCTGCAAGAGCTACAGGAATAATCCGTACCACAATTTCTATCACGCTGTGGACGTGTCACAGATGTGTTTCAAGATTATTTATAGAACAAAAGCCCAAGATTATCTCACAGAAACGGATCAATTCTGCCTCATGCTCGCCGCCATCTGCCACGATATCGACCACCCTGGACTTAACAATACATTCCAAGTAAGAATCCCAAAAATTGTGACAAAAAATTCACCGTTGTAGATCAACGATAACAGCCACTTGGCACTGCTTTACAACGATAAGCGAGTTTTGGAAAACCACCACGCCTCCCGCGCTTTCTACATCCTGAACCGTGCAGAGTGTAATTTTATGTCTGTTTTGGATGAGAGCTTGTACAGAGAGTGTCGTCCCATCATCATCGCCTCGATCTTGGCCACCGACATGGCCTTGCATTTTGAACTGATGTCAAAATTCACGACACAAATCAATAAGGGCCGTGACGCTTTTTCTCAAAAGGATCTGGAGTCAAGACAATTGCTCATGAACGTCATACTTCACATGGCAGATATCTCTAACGTAACACGGCCCTTCGAACTATCAAAAATATGGTGTGATGCCATCCAAGAGGAGAACCTGCACCAAGGTATGAATTAAAGAATGCGGGACGTGGATTGAGCCCAGTAGGTGATTTAGAGAAGGAAAAAGATCTTCTAATATCGCCGTACATGGACCGTAATAATACAGATCAACCAAAGATGACATTGGGCTTCATCGATTACATGGTGAACCCAATGTTCACCAGTTTAAAGAAGGTCATTCCGGAGGTGAGCAGCTGACGATTTCAACCATTGACTGTTGTAGACGGACGTGTTGGTGGAACAATTGCATCGAAATAGGGCCACTTGGGTGGAGAGATCACTGAATCCGGTGGTCACAGCCGAACAAGTGAGTCGATATATCTGACAGAAATTATCATTTATGTTTAAAAAGGTGATGGAGGAAATCGAAAAAAATCAAGATTCTGAAGAAAGTTGGGATTCTCCAGCCGAAGACGCCATTGCTCGAAACATTCCAGCTCTTTTAAAACAAAGAAGAACTCAATCTGCCACCTCCATCGAGTCGAACGATAAAGATACCAATACGATAGAATCGAGGAGTCTGAACAATCTCCTGACAAATGGGAGAAGAGTCAGAGCGGGTGGGTCATCCACACCAATCACATGTGCGTGCTGTGGTGGTGCATATCTTAGTAAAGCTAAATATCGGGTAGATTCAAAATCAGAAGGGGTGAAAGACTCAAAACGAAAGACGACTAGTTTACCAATTATTGCAAAGGGATAAACGATCATTTGGAGATATTGGGATTCAAATTGTAGGGAGAGCTGAAAAGCCGAGGAAGGCTTTGCGCCGCAATAAATACGGCAGAATCGAGATTTGCAAAATATTACATTTCTTATTCATTTGCGCTAACTCAGCTGAAGCTCTAGGCAGAAGAGATAATCTGCACCAGCTTGTTTTACAATTCTTTGCTTTTTTCCTCGCTCGACAAAAGTTGGTAGTGTCGTCCAGAGAGGAGTAAACATGTACAACACGTAAAAACCGAGAATATCACGGTATTGAACATGTATTATTTCTTGTTATGCCGTTATTCTCACTATGCCAACAACGAAGTCTTACGTATCAGAGGTAATACGATGGTCTACAACGAGGTAGATCGGAAGAAAGATTGTCGTAAAATACGTAATTTACATCATCTGATCCACAAACACAAGATGTCATCTGAGAAGCCATTCAAACAAAGGATATGGACACCTCTGCATGAAGCTACTTCGCAGTTGGACACTGAATCTGTAATCGCTTGAAAATCATCCATATCAATAATTTTAGGTCGCTCGGCTTGCGCAAGATGTTGATTTGGTCAATAGAAGAGGTCCTTCAGGCGATATTCCTCTTCATGTTGCAATGGCTGTTGGACATTTAGCTGGTATAGACATTCTGCTCAGAGCTGGTGCCAACCCTAACTTCTTTGCTGGCCCAGAAGAAATGTGAGTGGAGGATGTTATATCTGCTGTCTAATCTCAGCAGGACACCCATTGTTATGGCAATCATGAATGGAAAAACCTCTTCGCTTCACACATTACTGCGAGTTCACGAATCTATGGGCGAACAGTCCAAGTTGAACATCAATCATCCAAACAGGTGTGCAATACGTCTGTTCGAGTTACCTTTCCCTGATCATTAACAAAGTTATGGCGAGACCGCGCTTCATTGGGCATGTTCTGTTGGGGCTCTTGAGTGTGCAAAAATGTTGATAGCGGCAGGTGCCGACATCAACAGCCACCACGGCTCCCCCACTCCACTAAAGGTATAATTCTCTTCTCATTTGAATTTCAAGTATACTGATGCCTCAAAGCTTTATGATATTGATGCAATCGATACTGCGAAAAATTTAAACTAAAATTGTATAATAATGATCTCAGATGGCAAAAGAGAAGGGCCAGACAGAGATTGCCGAATATTTGAAATCAATTGGGGCCAAAAGTATAGCACAAAAGAAAACAGAAAAGCCTCAACAGAATCTACCAGACACAGTCATAGGTACTCAGATACAAATACGAGATAGATGCTTGTGCTACAGCCTCAGCTGTGCTGCAGGCATAACATGATTCTGGTTATTTGCATCCGGCCTTACTCACAGGATTTAAATAATATCAGCGTCTGTTTTAATGAAACTTGACAGATGGATGGCACCACGATGAGAACGCTCATAGACAAGAGCAGGCATTTGGAGGGCTTAAGAGGTTCAATTCAGTTGAGGTAAATACGAAATTATCAATTATAAATCATCCAATGATGTTCGGAGGTCTTCTTTGTGAGCAAAAAACCACGTAGGCTGTACGGAGCTGTGGCCTACCTCCGCACAAACACAGAAAAGGGAATAGCTCTCATGGATGGTATTATCTCAGACGTCTCTGAAGACAGAAGAACATTCAAAGGTGGGTTAAGACCAGCGACAACAATGTCATATTTGCAATAAAGTATTCCTTCAACTCAAGACAACCAGGAACCTTTGTGGTAAATAGTCAGTACCCATTAGATGTTTTGGGAGAGGAGGAATGGACTGGTGAATTTACTTGGTACCCTTTCATGCAGCATCCTTGGCTCCTAACTTCCCTCCGAAAGAAGGAATCAAACGAGAAGAGTATCGCAGAGTTGCTCAAGGAAGAGGCAGTGCAGAGGGAACAGAGAGGAAGAAGAATTCCAGTGAAGAAGAGTAACTGCTGGGTGCCGAAAGGGTAAGTTCTCTTGTGGCAACTTTCAAAATGATTTGTGCACGCTTTTTGGTATTTGTTTGGTCAAATGATAAATTATGAGCAGTTTAGAGGATGACCATGTGCATGATGATCCAGATGACCCAGACAATCACCAGCCTCATGAAGTGGATGTCATTCTATCTGCAGATATTTCCACTGATGACGGAATCCTCGAGCTCCTCTTTGAAGACGGCACAGTGAAAAGGTCAGGATCATCTCTTGACGTTTTGGTATAGTCTCAACCTCTCAGATTGACAGGGGAAATGGCCGACTCAACTTTCGAGAGCTTGCTGACCGCAACTTTCACTCTTCAGAGCAAAGGAATAGAAGGGTTTGTCCTCAGGATGGACGGAGCAGTGTGTTCCTTGCCCAAAAGACAAACACAAGCAGAATAAAGGAGCAGAATAATATTTTAAGCATGTATAGTATTTATTTCGGCCGTTATTTCTGTTCAGAAATCTTGAAGTCGGGGTTCTTCATCAAAAAGTGGAGCAAGTCAACCTTGGTGACGACCTTCTTCACAACGGGGACGTCGTTCTCGCGTTCAGTCACAAAGGCGGCTGAGTTGAACTCGAAGAATCTGTTTAGATCTGACAGCGGTGTCTCAGGTGTAATTTCCTTGAAGTTTCTCTTTGTGTTGAATGTGAACATAACCTGTCAGGATCAGTTTACAATTGAAATGTAGACGCTTACCTTGTCGACGGTGTCATTGCCTTGTGCGCGGCCTTGGCTGACTTTGGATAATAAACTTCCTGTTGTGACTAAACCGACCATGCGCTTGCTTGAATCTACAACGGGGACCTATTTACGTAAATATATCATTTTCTTGAAATCCTTATATATATACCTGATCAAAGCCACCCTTGTTCATCACGGTGAGGGCTTCAGTGACAGTTGACTGTTTCAATTCAGTTTTAAAATAATATTTTAGCGGGAAACTGACCGTTGCGGTGATTGTCACAGCGTTGGGCAAGTTCAAACTGGCGATGTTCGCACCGTGGTATTTCTCGGTCTACAACTGTCAGGATATATTATTTTTAAAGATTAGAGTATTACCTCTGACTTCTGTCTCTCTAAAGTGTCTTCGTCAGTGAATCCATTCTCGGCCATCCAGTCATCAGAGAGGAATTTGCTCATGTAGTTACGGACTGAATCAGCCAATAGGACGACGACTCTATCACCTTTGGTGATGTCAGTCTACATTGTTGTAGATGAGCGGAAGGTCACCTTTCTTCATGCCAAAGTCTTTGGCGGCCTTAACGGCGGCGGCCATGCAAGAACCAGCAGAGCCACCACACAATAAACCCTCGCTTCTAATCAACCTTCTTGACATGTTGAAAGACTCTTTGTCGACACTCTTGTACCATTTGTCGACAAGTTCTGCAGAACGGTCCAACACAACGGGGATAAAATCGTACCCGATACCCTCCACCTTCAACCATAAATTTCCAGGAAATTTCGATCGGATTTTTGTGAGATTCACCTTGTAACTGCCAGCAGCAACATTCAACTCTTCAGGTTGTGCCAAGATGGAGCCAATGGGGTCGACACCGACGATCTTTACATTGGGAAGACGTTCCTTCAATTTTCTGGCGATACCGGTGAGGGTTCCTCCTGTTCCTGCGGTCAACACGATGAGATCGATCTGGCAAGAATTAGAGATGATCTTAAAAAAATGAGAATGATACATACCTTCCCGTCGGTCTGTTCTAATAACTCCTCTGCTGTGTTATCATAATGGGCGAGAGGGTTAGAGGGATTTCCGTATTGATCGAGAATGTGAGAGTTGGGTATTTCGGAGTTCAACTTCCTTGCCACACCAATGTGAGACTCGGGTGCGTCCCAGGCTGCTTCTGTTGGAGTACGGATGATTTCAGCTCCCAAAGCCTGAGTGTGTCAGTAGGAGTGAGGTTTGAGGACAATCATCTTCACCTTGAGAACATCGACCTTCTCTTTGGACATCTTCTCTGGAAGAGTGATGATCATACGATATCCCTTGATGGCGGCGGCAAGGGCCAAACCGATACCCGTGTTACCAGAGGTGGGTTCTATCAGTGTATCTCCGGGTTTGATGCGTCCGGTTCTCTCGGCCTCTTCGACCATGCGAAGTCCAATACGATCCTTAACAGAACCTCCAGCATTGAAGTACTCACATTTGGCAGCTGTTGACACATCAATTATGGAAGAGAGAAGGTTTCGAGAAAGCTTACCGATCTCGCATTCTAAACCTTCCTCTTGAGGGATCTTGTTAAGACGGACAAGAGGTGTGTGTCCAATAGCCTCCAAAACATTTTGAAGAACCTTGGGGTTGCGGGGTCTGCGTTTTCACGTTATAATGGAGTCCGATTAAATAATCTCACCTTCTGTAGTGGTTGTGAGGAGAGGGCTCCTTGGTTCCTAAATGCCAAGTGCATTTAACGGGTCCTTCTGTTCTCTGGTTGCTGTGCATTGTTTCGCGGAGTCTGGTCTGCCGGCTTTCTCAATCAGAAAATTGGTCTTACAAACGTACCCGTCTACATGAGAAAACGTCGACACAACAGTCGCAATCTTATAGTCGACAATCCAGAGTGAGGAATGAAACCGTTTTATTCCCTGTTTCATTCTAATGATCATATACTCGAAAATTCGTTCGGTTCCTCGGGCATAGAGGGCGAGGCGCTGCACTGGGTTTGTTCAAAGGAAAGCACTTGATCGGACCACAAGACTCACACAATCCATAAATCCATTTATCGAGTTATTTTTTATACTCGGCAATCAACTTCTTTGCCTCAGCCACCTCTTCTCCCTCTTCCGGAAGAATGGGAACGAGGCACTCAAAGAGATCACTACTCTTCTCTTCCACGCTCTTCTTGTATTCTACGTTCGATATCGGGATCAGATAGATCTTTAGAACCTGCGCACAGTGAGTGATGCCCAGGAGATTTAGAATACGACTGACCAAAATCAATTCTTGCAGCAAGTTGTTGCAATCTGGGTCATTCGGTTCTATGGAGGATAGTTCTTCAATTATGGTCTTCAGATTAGATACAAAAGAGGTGCTCAAAGAGTCCAAGTCATCATCGATCATTTTTTCGTAAAGCTAAAGAGGTCAGCCTTGATCCATTCTCAAGTCTAAAGCCCAACTCACTTGGGGGAATACTTCAGACAAAAACTGGTAAGATGATTGTGAGTAACTAGTTCTATCTCTAAAGAAAGTCTGTACTAGGTTGTAATGTGCTTCGGTTTGGAATTGCTCTGGCGAGATTCTAAACAAACTCAAGGCGAAAGACAATATTTTCGATAGATGTTTCGGGTCATGCAAGACAGATTGAAACATGCCAAGCACTGGATCAGGTCAATCTTCCATCTACTGACAGCACCTACCTATTATGTGGGCATATTGTAACCCTTTCTGAGTGTGGAGGGCCTCTTTATCCTCTAAATAATTCTTCAGGGCGAGATCGAGTAGTTGACAAGAGAAGGAGACGTGATAGTCTGAAGGGGATGCTGTTTGGCTCGCCATTTGTGGGGATTTTAGATTTTGATAATTCTGCTTGACCGTCTCGAGAGACTTTAAGAGCAGGGGAGGCTCGTTGATGAACAATTGTAGGCATCTACAACGCGTCAGAACGATATGTTGGGATTTGGCATACTTTCTGACGTCTTCCAGTTCTTCGGGGGTGTATTTATCATACATCATCAGTGATATCATCGCCGAAATCAACGTGGGGAATGTCTTTTTCAACAGTGTATTTTTCACCTGTGATGTTTCAATCAATGAATCAATTTTCCGAATGTGATTTCAATATATTTTGTGATAGAGATATTGTCAAATGAAATACAGCCTTGAAGCACAAGGAGATAACCGAAAGAACGATGATATCACCTCTCTGCTTTCTTCGTTGAGATCGGGAGTATCTATCCAAGAGACAGCACTCAGGAGTAGGTTGATCCATTCTGACAACACACTCGGCTCCACTCTTCCCGGTGACGTCAGCAATTTGTACAGATGCTGGAGAATTTAATATAGATGTCAAGGAAATTTCGTGTGTATCTACCGTGGATAAAGCGTCGATCCCACCAGTCTTGCAGAATCCGACCATGTCTTCTTCAGTTTCCATGACAGCATTCCACAATCTAATTTCCGTCAGAAACAAACGCTAGGAAGATAGACTGACTCTTTCTGGACATCACAGAGGCTTGAATTCTTGTTGATATGTGGGTTCACGACTTTCATTGCGATGAGTGGGCGGATTTCAGGAATCTTCATACCGTGCCTGACTATCTTGTCGATACTCTGTTTTCAATCAATATGAAATAATCACATATAAATAATCACATATGAAATAATTACCGTTGTGGCCTGAGGAATGGCTTGTTCGAAATAAAAGTTGGAGAGGGCAAAGGAGGAGGATTGATGGGACAGCCACTTGGCCATAAACTCCTTGCTATCTCTGCACAGCATCTCTATCATATTGTAATACACCACCAACATGATGGTGGATATGTTCTTCGATGTCTCCGTATTCGTCTTGATGGTGAGTCTTATTAAATTGTCCCACGAGCGCTCCATTCTTGGTGAAGTGAAGGCCTTCACATTTGCGGGACAGTCGTCCATGATATGTTGCCATAGAGCGATGATCTCTAGTCTCAGTACCTCAGCACCTTCCATATTGTTGTTGTTGTTATTGTTGTAGATTTCAAACAGCATTTGGGTGAATTTTGTGAACTGGGCTTTTTCTCTTGGTGATCTTGTGAAATACCTCAAGACTTTGAGATACTGTACCAACCTGTTCATATGTCAGAATGTGACATGTTGTATGAGGTCATACCGTGTGGAAGATTCACTGTCGGAAGGTCTGGATAAGGGGACACATTCTGGGAGGATCTCCATCAATTCTTTGTGTATCGGTTGTACCAGAAGAATTACGTCATTGTCTAATTCTTTCGGTGTCTCCACCCTAGAATTTTCGTGGAAAAATGGGACCGACTGATGACGTCATCACCAATCACTTATGATGAAAGAGGACTTACACCGTCGTACTGCAGATAATGTGGAGGTAAGGAAGGTATCAATGAGAGTATGATTTTCCCTGTCAATTCTCTGGTAGAATTTGCATCAGCTAGTAGCCATGATTGCATCCACACAGATCTCTTATGATACATCCATAGTCTCACCGCTTGCACCCTCAGCATCAAGGAATAGATCCAAGTCAGGCATATTCCGGTCTCAGTGGGCTGTAATGATCAATATGATATCATAATATTATATTATATATATATCATCAGACTTACATATTCTATGCAGTGGTTGATGACCCGTGTCAGTGGGAGTAAGGCTTTGTGCACTCTTTCGTTTTGAAGATCATCCTCTATCTGGCATATGTGTCCTATCACTTCCAAGAATGGCCTGATCGCTGTGATGACGTCATTACTCAGTCACGTCTACAACGAGATACTCACATTCGCTGACCGTTTCTCTCACACCTTTGATGCATGCATTTATGACAGGACCTGTGAAGTCGTCCTGTTTCCATCCCATAAAAAGACAAATCTGCCCGATCTCCCCGACATTTTGATTTTCTCTCATGCATTTCTCGTAGAATCTGAACGCGAACACTTGCTCCTTATCTGTCTCTGTCATCGGTCTCGGGTTCATCTGTCATCTGTCAGTGTCATATAGATTAGATACATACCATGTGATTGCGGTTAGGAGGTTGTTCTATTGGGGAGCTCTCCTCTTCATAATCTCTCAGAGTGGATCTGATCAAGAGAGACACGACTTCTACAAGATTACCGAGAGGTGGGTGCTGCACCTTGTCTCCCATCTTCTTTCTGTGTCTGTTCGGCTCATCGTCCATCTACAACGAGTCAGCATCTCATCAGTTATAGATATGACGAGATGCTTACCACGTAGAATTGAATGAAATTAGAGATGACATTGAATTTCATCAAGAGATCTAATTCTGGCTCTCCCAACTTTGCGAATTGTAAAAAGAGTAGGAAATACTCGTTGCAGTTCTGCCAGTAGAATCCGACATCATCCAACATTCCCAGTAATCTCGCTATGAATCTCCTCACCATCGGCTCTTTACTATCCCCTTCTATCTCCATAGAATCCTCCTGTCATAACATAAACCATCAATCTACAAAGAGACGAGATGACTGACCAGATCTTCTAGATAAGAATCTCGCTCTTGTACTGCGACTATTTCTACCACAGAGACGAACAGTTTGACCATCGCGTCTCTGGTCTCTTGGTGTGGTGATTTTAACAGAGAGTTCATCAGCCAATCTGGATCTTCAATCACTGTGTCGAGAAACCATTTCCTTGCCATCTCGTGTACCTTGAGCCATCCTAATAGAGGCTCCACATAACTCTTATAAACTCCTCCACGATCCTGTGGGATGTCAGTGGGAAGGGGGAAGTGTGATGACGTCACCTTGCAATGGATGAGGCTGGAGAATAAAAAGTGTGAACCTAATTTGATACATTCGAACAGCGTGTCGAACTCTTCCTCCACTTCCATGATGAATTCGCCCTGGTTTTTCTTCTAAACACAATTCAATCTTGGAATTCTATTTTGAAGAATACCTCAATCTCTGCCTTTGCGGTGAAGGTGATAGACTGCCAGAGGAATACGTTGTAGTCGTTATCGAATATGTTCTTATCAAATAAGAAGCTCTTGTTGTCCTCCCAGATGCTCTTGAATACGGATGGAGGTACGTAGGAGGCTTCTTCTGCAGAGGATAACCTCTTATTAGATATCTTCTGTGGTCTTATTCTCTCATAAAACATCATGTAGGCGTTGTTCATCTTGTCGAAATTTCTGTGAATATTACGGCCTGAGGTGGGGTCGTATTGTACAGAGGGGTCGCTCCCGCCAAAACATGCGTTGGGAATTTCCTGGAAAATTCAACATCGAGAAGTTGAGACTTTGCGAAATTTCGCACCTTAGGATCCCAGACTTCGACGTCTGTATCATTGAATTGAAACCATTTCCTCTCTCCACCTTCAACAGATTCCCTCTCCTGTGATGACGTCATCACACGTCATAGAATGAGCGACTCACCCTGATGAATGAATAATAATGCCCTCCATCAGCTGTTCCAGTGTGCACCAAAATTCCCGCCAATTGATATTTATAGTCATCACCTATCTATCTTCAGATATCTTCTTTGGAGCATGATGAAACGGACCTTCTGGTGCGTCTTTTCCTTCTTCTCTTCTGGCGAGACCTTCTATTGTGTAGGGGTACATATCCAGTTCATGTGGAAACTCGAAGTAGTCATTCACCTTGATTCTTCTCATCAACTCCAAGTCAAACTCGAATCTCTTGGCGTGAATGATCAAGTTATCCGGTAACTTCTTGATGCAACTTCTCTTCTGTGCGTCCACCTTCTTATCACATTGACTGCAGTGGTATTTGTTGTCTCCTTCAAGGAGGTCTCCTTGGACATAAAGACCCAAGGATTCTCCTATCGACCTCTTTCCTTTCACATCCACAGAGAGCGTGAAGAAGTTCTCGTCTCTCTCAGACACGTGTGTGCATTCTTTCGAAATCACTTGGTTACAGACTATACCACCGAAGTAATCGTTCAATACGGATTCCTATACATATAAATTATTATTGTGAGGGGAGAGGTCACCTTCTTATGCGGCTTGAGCAGATTCTCGAAACGGTCAAAGATCATGTTGAAGAACTCATCAGCATCCATCTGTACCAGGGGGTCCACCGGCTGTCCGTCGAATTTATAACTTCCGATGAATCCTTTGGTATCGTAATATTTCTTCTCGCTCTCTTGTAGATGAGACAACATGATCTACAACTTGTCAACTGTTGTCATTTGAGATATCCTACTTGATATTGCAACAGGACGTTTTCCTTCACTTTTTCTTCCCAATTTGGTTCCAGTTGTAGATTCTCGAGTAATGGAACCGACATCATAGAATATCTGAATTGTGGGACCATGTATAATTGTTGCATCAGTGAGTTCATGTAACATGTAGCTCCTAGATTACGTAATCCGACGTAACCAGTGTCTGACTTCTCGTATGCTGTTGGTATATATCCCCATTGCTGCCATCGGCTCACTGTTTTTTTCAGTATCATTCTATTTATAATTTTTGCTCCGGCATCAAATCCCAATAATAACAATGTTTAAAATACCTGATTCATGGTGAGGGAACAATCTCTCTACGAGATATCTAAAGACAATAATAGAATCTCTGGATAGCTCAGACAATAAATCATATGCGGGCTTGCGGGTAATCTTCGTCTTGCACTTGGGAGGTGCGTGGGGTCCGTGGTTCTCAGCGTCTGGAATGTCAAAGAGGCATCTGTCGAATAGCTCTTCGAACAATCCGTGTCTGCATCATTCTCAGTCTTATCTTGACAAGAGTTTTGATTGATGGCAGAAACATTTTTCGTGCATTTGGTTGTGTTCAAAACCCATCTCACAACAAAAGGCAATGCTACCGTAACGATTTCTGCCCCACTGATGACAAGAAATTGGACTATGTCTTGATAAGAATAAAACACACGACTCACTCAAAGGCCAACTGTGCCTTGTAAGATGGGATCATTCTGATGACTGTCTTGGTCAAATCGAGTAATCCCCATAATTTGACATCCGATTGTTTGCTTCTTCTCGTCTCCACGATAGGGTGGTTCTTGATCATCTCTGTCAGTGTTACTGCCAAATGCTTCACTTGCTCTTCTTCTGTGGGGATCTTGTGTCTCTCTATGATCTCACGGAGTAGTTGGAAATATTGATGGCATGTCGTCACGTTATGTCCCAGTTTGGGAAGTAGTTCTAATAATAGCTGCAGTATTTTCTTGGCTGATTCTCCTTGACTGTTTTTCTTTAGCAAAGATGGTTGAATAATAATTCCCACTTGGAGATGGAGGTGAGCATGGTTGCGATGTTCTCTCTGATTTTGAGACTTTGAGATTCTAACAGTGTACACGTCACCCACTCGTCAAGAGCGGGGAGATTCATCACCACAGGTACGACCTGTCAAAATGTCATCACATGTCCGAATGTCAATGTGCGCACCTCTTGAGGATGTGTCGCGCAGCAAGAAGAGATGATGTTTGTACAATGTATAGATATCTTTGTGTCCTCGTTAGTATGGTTCATCAGCATCGGGGATATCACCACTACCCCATCCTCCTCCTCCGAAGCACTCTGCCTTATTATCTCCATCAATCTGTATATGAATGGAATCACCTACATTCATTAGCCTGTATATATTACGCTAATAAAGATGCTCACATCAACGTTATCCCTGATCATCTGGAAATCTGCTTCGGATTTCTTCAACTTCTCTTGTCCCTGCACATCCATACTCTCATCTTCCTTTTTGATAAAGAAGGTGATGATGTCCAATAATACTCTGAGACATATCTTTCTCTTAGGTCCTTTGCTCTCGCTGTGTAGGTCCTCTCTTAATAATAGAGAGAAGAGATGTCTAAGACCTTTGGTGTTCAAAAAATTATTGTGCCACGCCTGCATTTCATCAGAAAAATTGAATGAAAAATTAATTCGTAAATGATATTACCTTCTTTGCCTCAGCCTCTTGTGGTTCGTCTTCTTCATTGGTGAGTAAGGACTCCACGATCTGAAGGGAATATAATAAGGAGTATGTGGAGCTGCTGTCTAATAATTTGTTCCAATCAGGTTCGACACCGGGCTTCACGTCGAAGATGGCAGATCTGCTGTGCGAATTTGTGGGAAGTAACATCAATAATTCCCAGCTCATCTGGGCGGGTAACCCTGCGAATGTTGGTCCATCATTTTTAATTTGAATCAACCATATCATATATTCATCAATGAATCTCCACAAAATAAAATTCCATTTTGATAAAAATGTGTATGATCACCTCCCAAACCGAGAACTCTAAACAGCACATCGAAATATTCTGGCTTAGAGAGCATAGAGCTTATCGTTGTAGATTGATTATCATCTTGTGGTTTGACCGTAACCGCCGGAACGGGGTTAGGTTTGGCCTCCACAGTCGCCTTACTCGTGTCCACATTCTTCTTCACCGCGTGTATCACGTTATTCACATCCGCCTTAGTTATCGTGCCGAGTGTCACGTTATCGTCCTGTAGTTCCCTCCCTCCAACAATCATCCTCACCGCAACTGCATTCAATTTCTCCAATGCCTACGTCTCTTTAGTCCCATAATAAATCACAGAGGACCAGAATACCAACATCCTCCAGGAATGAAATGAACAATGAATCGGATGCAAATGAAATCACCTTGCTGCGCAATTTACCGACAGTGTCGGTGGACTGCATGTGAAGTTGACATTCTGGTGTTGGGCCCATGAATTTAAGAGTGATCAGTCTAGGTTGACTCTTTCTACTCTTGTTCCCGTGCCTCGGTCCTCCCAGTCCTAATCTCGTCTCGAATTCGTCCAAAAACATCTGAAATTGTGAGTCTTTCACAACTATTTGTAAAAGAATGTCGTCAAATTGCACGTATTATCACCTTGAGCATCAATAGACATCTCTCTATCACGAGTTGTTGGTTGGATCTGTCTGAAGAATCTGCCATGCTCTTGGACATGTAGTTCATACACTTCTTTATGAACCCTTCTCTGTGCTCCTCCGTGTGCTCTCTTAATTCTAAAGACAACTACACATGTGTTAAGATGGTATATATAACTTTCGTCCGCAAAACCTAAGGGGTTGCATAACACTGTGGCAAAGCCGCGATAGAATCTTGTTGGTGATATATGGATGACTTACATTCTTATAGAGTTGGATGATAGATGTGATAGACATTTTCCCGACTTCAGGGTCAACACCTTCCAATGCAATTCTCCATAGATTATCCTCGCCTATCAATTCAAATGAATGTATAATGTAATCACGAGGCTCTTGGTTTTGGTCGAATCTGTTATGTCTGTGGTTCGCAATTCTGAAATAAAATTCGAAAAAGGCGACACCGGCGGGAGTGATTGACCTGAAGTCCAGCTCTGGTACTCTCTTTGTGAATATGTGCATCAACACTTCATCACTCAGACTCTATAAATAACCATCAGCTTCGGTGTCAACATTATGGATCTACTCACGTGTTGTGTTCCTAATACACCTTCTAACCACGAATAACCGATATCTCTCTCTGCGGCCGTGAGAGCCCCTGTCGGCGTCACCTTTCATTGTAATGATCAAAATATATTATACAAACCTGTGATGACGTGTGACCACAACAGATCGATCTTATCTATAGATAAGACCAGAGGAGCTACTCTATACACGTTGGATAAAAAGTCCAACCTGCTTTTTATTTGTGTCAAATGGTCCTATAGATTTCAGTTTACTGTCATCTGGGGTATATTATTACCTGTGTCCCGACTAATACGGTGTGGTCGATGTCTTGACAGTTGGTGCTCTCAGCCGCACTCTTCGCCATAGATTTATATCTGGCAATGTCTTCAAAGCAAAGGTTGAGTAGGTTTCTCTCTGAATCTAGCCATTCTAATACTTTGGTCATTGTGCCCGTAGATCCGGTGTTGTCCCTGGCCTCTTCTTGTGGGTAAGAGCCTTTGCTTTTTAGTTTTTAATATCTATGGTATACGTACTGATGATCCCTTCTAATATGCACAGTGTTCTGGGAACGGATTTACTCTGTGAGATATTCTGTATACATCTGTCCATGAATGGTAATCTATTTATTCATGAATATGTTTTTCAAAAGGGAATATTCACCTCTGCAGGTAACAATCGGCCCAATTGAAATATTGATGCAATGTGACCAGTACATTGTGGTATAATTCTGCACTCAGCTTTGCTTCGTCCTGAATGAGGTCCCAGAATATATTCAATCCATACCAATGCTTAGGCTTCATCTTAACCACGTCATCACACGTCATCACTACATATAAATAGACTCACATTCTGGTCGTTCTGCTTTCGGATTGCCCCCAGAGTAAATTGATTAACCAGATTGACTGTATGTGCATCATATTGTGCATAAGGAATGCTCCTTATCTTTTGAAATATATATTCTACGAGGTCCATTTCTGTGTATCTGACCAGATCATATACGTGATGATATATGATGTGTGTTATGCTCTCATGTCCTTTAGATGCTTCCCATATCATATCTATATCCCTCTTCTCCAATTGCTGCCAGCTGGCCATGTACCTGATGATGTCTTGGCATCTCTTCAACAATTGTGCATGTGAGTTGCTTCCATATAAGATATCCACTATCTTCTTCTCCTTAATCCACCTCATAAGATAACTATCCTCTATCAATCAAAATTACATAAATACACCCACTCCATGTCTATCTGAAGCCTGGGAAAATTATTTTCGCGCTTGGATACGACACTCAAAACGTCTCTTATTTCAGATAGACCAGTGAGTCTCTTTTCAAGGGAAGTGCAGGTGAGATACTTGTAAGACATCTACAACGAGTCATTTCACATTCGAATGAAAAGATTCTCAGATCTCAGAACTCACGTGCAAATTGAGTTCCTCGCTCCAATCTCTGCATTCTGCATCGTCTTCATAAGCGTTCAACATATTCTCCAAGTTGTTGATGATCTCGACGATGACTTTTCTGTCCTCTTGTTTCAACTCTTCGTCCGTCAATTTTGAAATTCTTTCAGTGACAGAGTCTTTCAGAGCAAAAGTGGCCCTTCTTATCGTTTCCTCTGGTGCGAATTCTTGTACCTGATTCGTCTGAATTGTTGAGTGAAATAAATCTCCTTACTTGCAGCAGGATTTTGAGGCCAGCTCTCAAGACATTGAGAGGAACAGCGCTGGTTTGTAACCGATTGATGATCGATTGGTACCCCGTTCCTCTTAGAAAAACAGTGATGATCTCTTCGTAATATTTAGATTTTTTCTGTTGCTAAGAAGGTCAGAAGAGATGGTGATAAATGTCGGCGTACTCTGTAGGGTGATCTATCAGCGTACTTGTCATCGTCCTGTTTTTCAATTAAGATCATGATCGAAAGAACTTTTCAAACAAACCTCTTCTTCTTGGTCAGTTTCGTAAGTATTGTATAAAGCCACACTCTTGTGCGTTAATTTAACGATCAATTCATATGCAGCCAATTCATCGACTGATATCATTTTTAAGGCAAACTCCAACAAGTGAGCCATGAAAAGAACGACCCTTGGTACCGCGTTCGCCTTCAGATCGCTTTATCATGTGAGATCACGACGATATGATGAATTCCCGGATCAAACCTCTTCTTCGAAAGAACCATGACGTATTTAACAAGCATATTTTTGATAATAAAATTTTGTTGGAGCGGAGGATAGTCTTCAATATCTGATATGAGGTTCTCAATTTGACCAAGATGACGTGTAGGATCACGGTCTAACTCGAGATCAGTCTTGTACACAACCGATAAAAAATAAAAGACATCTTCGAAATCGTCCATCTAAAAAATGGACCTTCAGGACGAAAGATGATGAATGCTCAATTACCTGTTTTAAGACTCTGCTCCATGAAGTTAGCTTCCTTCTTCAGGTCCTCAATGCGGGGGACGGCTGGCTCATCTTTGACTCTTGTGGTGAGCACCATGTCTAACTCAATATGTAAAAAAGCAAAAGGTTTCTATCCGTATGTTTTCGTAAAGAGAAAAATCGTGATAGATGCTGTGAGACTATGGTTGACTCGCCGTGTTCAATGCCGCTTGATCAATCTGAGTAATTGTCTTAAATGTGCGCATCACGCCTGCGGTGGACCAAATTTTTGGTCATTTCAGATCACATCCTTATTGCCCAGCATGTTGAGACTGGCCAGACCGCCTCGATTATTAATACAACAATTCCGCAAGAATGTGCTTCCTCCACCAAAAAGGCTCATCTCACATCGCACATCCTCCTCTAATATCAAGGAAATCACAGACCTGAGAGAACATCCTCTCGTGCAGGGAAAGAACCCGTCAGACGTCCACGTCGTAGTGGGCATATCTGGTGGTGTTGATTCGTCTGTGACAGCTCTTCTCCTGAAGAGGGCAGGTTTTAAAGTGACAGGGGCCTTCATGCACAACTGGGAGGTACTTTTCTAATTGAATGCTTCGGCTGATTGATGTCACGTGACGATTGATATCCCCAGGATGATCGCGGACAATGCACATCAAAGATCGACTACGAATCAGCCCAAGCTGTGTGTGATCAACTGAAAATACCGTTAGAAAGGGTAATCTGATCATCCTCCATCTTCTGCGACTAAAACAGCAGGTCGAATTTGTCAAAGAATATTGGAATCTTGTATTTGATGACTATATAAAAGAAGTGAGCAAAGGTATCACACCTAACCCAGACGTCTCCTGCAACAGAGAAATTAAATTCGACAAATTCTATCAGCACGTAATGCAGAATGTGAAGGCTGATTTCATGGCAACAGGTATTACTTGATTTTATTTGTTGAGGAAATGTCAGTGGCTCCACCACGACCCCATTTGAAGTGTATCATTATCCATGCGGTGTGATGTCCGCAATGCGACCGTATGTTGTCTGAGGCATGTACAGGGCATTATGCAAAGATAGGCTGGCGAGAAGATGAGGTGAGAGATACTTGCTGAAATTTCATTGAGATTTCGAGGCATTACTGCTCCGTGGATATTCAGAAGACAAAGACCAGACTTATTTTCTGTCAACAATTAAACCTGAAGTATTGCGAAAAGTCATATTTCCCATTGGGCACCTGACGAAGGTACACGTCATCATCTGTCAGATATCCTACTGACATGTACAGCCACAAGTTCGTGAATTAGCTGTGGAAGCTGGCCTTCCCACAGCGAGTAGAAAAGATAGTGTCGGTAAGAACCGAGGATGGCACGGTAACTTGATGTGACAGAAAGACAGGGATCTGCTTTGTGGGAAAGACAGATTATACAGATTTCATCAGCCAGTTTATAGAGCCCAGACCTGGGGGCAGGTAGGTCTCACAACTCCTTCAACAATGACACCCACAGCATATGGGAATACATGGAGGACAATTCTCTCCGTAGATTGAATATGACTCACAACGGAGTGCATCTCTTCACGATCGGGCAGAATCTCAGAGCACCAGGACAGAGTTCAAAGTGACAATTTTATTTTAAATATAAGATATTGACTGAAGAAGATTATTTGTGTGCAAAAAAGACCCAGAATACAACATGGTCAGTTATATTCACCTAAAATCTCAGGGAAGATGCTGAATAATGACAGATCTATGTGTGTGCATCTGATCATCCAATGTTGAAATCAAAAAAGTTAACAGTTGATAAGTTCAAATGGTTGGTCACACCACCAAACATAGAGGTAATCACTCCATATTTAGAAACCGAATTATACACTTTAAAATTTGTAAATCTCAAAGCAAGAGAAGTTCTTTTATCTTTAAAATAATTTTCTGTGAATATTCAATCTACAACTCACTTGGAAATGTCAAAAAAACAAAATTAAACTTGAAAAGGGTGACGGACTGGAAGCACTTTGTCGCACACGGCATCGGCACCCTCTACAACGAGTCAACGTCAAATACCTCTCAGATTCGACACAGTGAGTTTTTCTTTCTCATCTTTGGTTCACAAGGCAAAGGGTTTCCGTCCATTTTCACGACCAAGTCAAAAGCCCGACACCAGGCCAAATACTGACATTATACGACGATAAGGTGAGATATCTTCTATAAATTGAGATATCATCGTGATTGTCGCAGGTTTGTCTTGGGGGAGGGGTCATTGTAGATTGCGATCGCACATTCCTCTGTCCATCACACCCAAGGTATTCTCATGAGTAAATAAAAAACAAAGAAGAGAGGATAAGATCGATATGTTGCAAGGTAGATGATTCTTGAATCAGGATGTATTACTCTGTTTCTGTCTGACCGCTTTCTATTTGTTGTATCTTCTGCTGCATGACCAACAAAACTGACTCTAAATTCTTTCTCTTTATGTTTATAGCCTGCGAGACCTGCGATCGTTCACAGAGTTCATCATGCATATAATCAATACCTGATCAGAATTGTCATTGATTAATTTGATCTTTCTGTCAAAGAAGTCTTGTGCTCCATTCACTGGCTGAATAAAATCAGATCAAATCTCAAGGATGAATCAGATCACCTTCGAGACATAATATCCGGTGCCGATGTCCACCAAAACTTGATCTGTTTTGTACAGCTCCCCAGGGACAAATAAAGAGGTTGTCAAAGGGACTAAAATGGCCTTGCCTTCAAAGATCATTCTCGTATCTAACTGACGATAATCAACATACCTTCGCTTTCTGGCTTAATCTCCGCAACAGCGGCTTTCGAGTCATTGAAGCGGGCACCTGAAGACATTTCAGCATTAATCTCCTTGCTAATATAAACGTACTAGCCAGGAGATTAATGTGCCAGGAGTTTGAGAGGACTTGGAGTTCCTAAATGGAAGTCAGATAGTCTGTGGCCACCTTGCAGGGTTACCTCCTCAAATTGTTGTTTGAACTGGTTCAACTGTTCCAGAGGCAATTGACCGATGTCTATTTGTTGCTTTGCTTGGGCCATTTTGAGGATCTGATATGTGATAATCGAATGATCTCGATTTTATTATTTTCAGAAAAAAAAGAAATACTTTTATTGTTGTGATGTCTGCTGTGGTGCCAATCTTGCCTCAAACTCTGTCGCTTGGAACCTCGACATGTGATCCCTCCAATACAATGAAAACAGACTCTTTGGTGCACTCTTCTCGATGGTGGTGGACAGTGCTTCTGACAAGAATTTGTCTGAATCGTCGTTCTTTCGGGCTGGACTCGTGAGTCAAGCTGCTCATGGACACCTCTTTACCTCTTTTTTTCTTCTCCATCTCTTGAACTGCTCTCTGTGATGCGTCCGCCTTCAACCATGTCTGCTCATCGATCTATTGGACATCAGATTGAGGATTCTAACCAAATCCAGAGAATTATATTACCTCTTTTCTGCCAACATCCATTTGTGCCCAGTGATCAGCCGCATCTGGCGGTGGGGCGACCTGTCAAGAATATAAATCTCACACTATATCGATCTACACACCGACATAGAAGTGTACAAATCCACCGGTCCGTGGTACAATGTCATCTGGGGCTTGTTCTCTTGTGCTCTCGGTGTGGTTGAGACTTGGATCATTCAGTTTCTGTGTATGTCTCGAGAACTCACGATTGTTATTATTCTGTGCTTCTTCTTGTGAAGTGTCAGCTTGCTCTAAAGCTCGAGCTATTCTTCCATGATTCAAGCTCAGGTCAGAGTAACTTCTGTACAACATTCATATCTTGTTGGATAGAAATACAAGCTCACCTTCCAAATTGACTCAGATCTGTGAGTAGTTTTTGGTAGGCCTCAAGCCTCAATGATCCATTAGATGAAAATTGTGGGAAATACAATGCGTCATTCGTGGTATAGGCTTTGTGTAGTTTCGCCGCGAGCTACGAAGTCATCAGAAATGGATCAAGGTGAAGAGGCTCACTTTGATGATGAGCTCTGTGCGATCGTTGGGAATGTCATCAGAGGTACAAGCGTCTCTCAATAATTCCAAAATCTCCTTCAGTTCACCCGTAACACCTTCCCTTGTCAGTTGACTGACATCTACAACGAGGCATACCTATCTTTCCCAAGAGCATACTCTCTGTTGCCGGGAAATACCTTGTCCTCCTCTCTACCGATTTTGTTGTTTTGATACCGTCTTTTGTTATGAAAGGCTCAGTTGTGGTATGTTCCCCAGGAAGACGTAACACGTTCTCATCAACCATCTCCTCATATTCCTATGATATTTCAATGAGATTTCGTGGTAGTCTCAATTGAATGAAACGGTACATCTGTTCGGATATATTTAGAGTCAGGGTGAACGCTATGGTTTGTAGATAAGGTCATCCAATCGGTCTTCTCTATCTCTATATCTACTGTGTGGAAGAAAATCTGCATACTTTAATTTCAAGGGGATTTTGGCGGTGATCACCTGGTTACTATGGGCCATAAGAAAATGCGTGAACGGCATTCGTTTTTCACTTTCTGATGTCAAAGCTACCGGCTTTCCTGGTCATTTTCAACTTGTAAATCTCCAAAGTATTACCTGAAAGAATATGTCTCATGAGAGACACAGAATGAGGATCTTCTCGCAGAGGCACTATCTTCCCTGCGCTTCGCACCGCCACGTCTTCTAACCGTACATCTCTCGGTAAGCTGACGTACTTTAATGGGAAATGATTCGGTGGGTGTGATCGGTCTCTGAATATGAATGGAATATCCTAATAAAAATAAATCAAAATTATATTTTTGAATTTTCTCCCGCCAAAATCTTATTTTAAAATTCAAATCCTCACCTCTGACAGAGAACTCTCCTTATTTCCAATGGCAAATTTCATCGGGACACCAGAAACGGTCAGTCCTGACATACCAAAATGACCACCGAGCATAGATGTCATCCCGTTCAGTACTTGGGATATTTCAAGAGGGTACAGTGTAAATACCATCTCTGTATCTCGAGGTCGATACTATTCTTAGAGTCACAAAATCAATTTTTGCTCAATTACTTGAAGAAACAATAAATAATCTCGTTCGCTTGTCTAAATTCGCATCTCACGGCAGATTCGCAGATTTATGATATGTTGGTTTTATGTTTCATAAAGAAATAATTCAAATCAGAAAAAAATATATATATATATGTTCTAAAAATAACCTCGTTTGCATTGTGGGGTGGGTTTTTTGTGATGGGAACGATAATTAATTCGGTGGACATTTTTTCTGAGTGCTCACATCAGCAATCACATTCTCAGAGCTTCTCTTACCTTTGGATTTTGCTTTGAGCCGCGAAGTGAATAGAGGTTGAATTGAAACCCCAGGTGCTGTCTTAAAACCGGTCCTGTGAAATGTTAACCTTTGCAATGTGTAAATATATTGAACAATAAAACAGAAAAAAACAAACTTGTCGCTCTCAATGTTCAGAGCTGTGGAGATGAAAACCATCCGTATTTTATCTCCTAATCATTGTCAATGATGATGCAAAACAGAATTTGAAAATATTTAACAAACCTGGTGCAGCTGAATCGATGAGATGGTCGATTACCTCGGTGATCATGGCCACACGATCACCTTCTGAAGATAAAGATACCTCTTCTAAGCCTTTGGAACTCTGTTGAGGTTGAGAAAATAATAATTAAACAGTCATGTTTACGGAAGTCAAAGATTGATTCCAGTCCATGTGTTTAGTTACAGTTTCTCCCATCGTCATCAAACAGATCTGCATCAAATTACATCCCGAAGTGATTGCTGAATCACCTTTGCTGAACTGGCGAGATGATGAACAGCACGAATATAAGTTGTGACTGCTTCTGATAGTGTATAGTAGGCCGTCTTTTTCACGACATGCTTTTGTGGACCATTGGATGTATCGATGTAAAACTTAATAGTTGATTCGGTTGAGACACCAGAAGAGGTCTGTTCTAAATCTGATGTCGCATCAATCAGAATGATGGTATATTTCGGTTCTTTTGTGGCCATGACATCTGATGTTGGGATTGATGATCCTGACATACGTAATTGTCTTCGTAAACAAACCACAAACTTCTTTACTTTCTTTCTATGACAAAAGCAGGATTAAGATGAATCCGACAGTTTCAAGCTAAACATTCAAGATGTTGAGCCTGTTGATATTTATTAATCTTCTTAAAACGCAGAATATCTTCCAAAAGATCTTTTTCTCGTTTACAACGAGCAATTTCGTGTAACTTTCCAGTTTTTCTGTGATCAACATCGGAAAGCACCATGCCTCCTAAGAGACGTATGTATTTATCTTGTTTGATATCAATAGGGCCTAAACGTTCTGTCAGAGTCTAAGCGCAAGACGCTTCACCACCAATACAAGGTTAAGAAAAAGGTAGCGGAACATCACAGACAACAGAGAAGAGATGCAAGAAAGAATGCCTTGACACACAAACGTGAGTTAGTAGAACAAGTTTTTTTTCATTTTCCTATTGATTTTGTGGACAAGAATTGATGTTATGTAGCCAAGAAAAAGGACCCTGGAATTCCCAACATCTATCCCTTCAAAGAGCAGCTCATGGCTAAGGTCAGTAGCTTTCTGATAATTCCTCTTCACTTCTCATTTTTCTCTTCATCAATCATTTGGACTAAAGAGAATAGGCCGAAGCACACCGCCAAAAATTAGAAGACGAGAAGCAAAGACAGAAAGATGATCGTGCGGCTCTTAGAAAGAAATTAAGAGGAGGTGATGCCATGTCTGCCCTGGCCGCTGATGCCGCCAAGAGATCCAAGTCTTTTGAGAAGGATGAAGAGATGACTCTTGAGGAAAAAGAACAGAAGGCACAGATGTACAACCTGAGAGGTGAGCCCACATTCATCAACCGTAGCACCATTTTGGGTCTGCATGACCTGATCACGTGTCTTTGGCCAAAGCCGAACTTTTGTCAGAGGGAAATCTTCTGTGCCAGAAATAATGTTTTTCTCCACCTTTAATACGATATTTGAGAATGACACGTTGTAGATGGATCAAAAAGAGCTTATTTCAAGGAGTTCAAGAAGATTGTCGAGATGTCTGATGTCATATTAGAGGTCATTTTTTAATCTTTCGGTCTCATAAAAAAACTGAAAAAACACAGGTATTGGATGCACGTGACCCTCTCGGTTGTAGATGCCCAGATGTTGAGCAAAAGATCGTGGCAAAGCACCCCAACAAGAAGATCATTTTCATCCTCAATAAGATCGGTAAGTCCAACAATTTTCTCAGAACCATTTTGCTGAAATTTCACGTAGATCTCGTCCCTCAGGAGAATGTCGAGGCGTGGTTGAAGTACTTGCGTAATGAGTTTCCCGCCATCGCTTTCAAGTGTTCCACACAAGAGCAGAGAAAAAACTTGGGAAGAAACGACAAGAAGAACAACAACGAAGGGTTATCCTCTGTTCAACTCTTGGAAAAGGCCGAGTGTCTTGGAGCCGATACCCTCTTACAACTCTTGAAGGTGATGACGAATCACACTGGATGAAATTTCGCTGAAATTTCGCAGAACTATTCCAGAAACTCAGGAATGAAGACTGCGCTGAGTGTTGGAATTATTGGATACCCCAATGTGGGTAAGTCCTCGCTGATCAACTCTCTCAAGAGAAGCCGATCTGTCGGTGTCGGAAGCATGCCAGGTTTCACCAAAGTCGTACAAGTGAGCTTTCCACGAAAAGTCGTTGTAGATACTGAAAAAACCAGGAAATTCAACTTGACAAGAGCATCAAATTGATCGACTCTCCCGGTATCGTTTTCAGCACTAAAAATAGCACGGACAGTGACATTATTTTGCGTAATGCCATCAAGGTCTCCCAGGTGGTTGACCCCATTGCCCCTGGTATGTTCCTCTCCTTGGAAATTTTGTTGAAATTTCACAGTCGAGGCCATCATGAGAAAGTGCCAGAAGGAGCAGTTGATGTCTGTCTACAAGCTGTCAGACTACAACGACATCACTGGTTTCTTGATTCAGATCGCCACGAACAGAGGAAAGCTGAAGAAGGGTGGTGCTCCCAACATTCTACAAGCCGCCAAGAGCGTTTTGCAAGGTGATCAAGACAAACCCAATCTACAATCGTCTCTACAACGAAAACGATCATACTGAATAGTAGACAGATTGGAACGAGGGAAGAATCAAATTCTTCAGCATTCCTCCAGAGAGGAAGGACGTGCACATATCTGCAGAAGTCGTAACAGGTTACGGAAAGGCATTCGACTTCCATTCTATTCTGGACAACGAGCAGGACATGATCTCCTCTCTTGACGAGAAGTTCAAGAGAAGAAAGAACCACTTTATGGAGATGGTTGGTGTCATGCATATTCATCTTCCACTGAAATATCTAGAAATCAAGTGAGGCACAAGACAGCGCGTACGATCTCGACGCAGATGATTTGGAAGAGGAAGAGAACGACTTGGACCAGTTCCGCGGTGACGACGAGGAAGATGAAGAGGTGATCCTACACGATATCACATCTCATATCTCATGTCTTTAGAGCGGAGAAGAAGGAGATGAAGAGGATGATGAGGAAGAAGAGGAAGAGGAAGGAGAAGAGGTTGAAGAGGTGAGTGTCTAAAATGATGATCGTATTGACATGATGATAGGGAGAAGAAGAGGAAGAGATGGAAGGTGAAGAGGAGGGAGAAGAGATGGAGGAGGAGGTCCCTGTTGCCATACCCATCTCAAGACAGAAACAAAAGCTGCGTGATGAAGCAGATAAACACAATCCTCAGCACAACAAGACCCGAAAGCAACAACAGAAGAAGGACAAGAAGAAGACCAAGAAGGTGGCCGGAGGAGACGACTCATACGACTTCTCAACAGACTTTTATGGAGGAGAGGGCTCTGATTTGGACTTGGATGATTAAAATCACAAATGATCTCTTTTCTTCTTGTCTGTTTTTTCAAAAATTGGCGTCCGAAAAAGAGTGTGACGAGATTCATTCAACGAACGGAATCACTTGGTCACATGCTGCATAAAGAGAAAATGCAACACGATTCGATCTTGTATGATATCATAGATAGCATACCAGAAGCAAAGGACAGTCAACGGCGTGAATTGAGGGTACGACTTTGTTGAAGTGTTGACTGAAACCAATAGAAACTCAGTTCCATTACACCGACAAAATGTAGAGCCGTATCATCCATTTTCAAATTCTTCCCAATCTGCAATCAATCTTCAATTCAAGGTCAGCTGCACTTTTTGATCCAGTCTCAATTTCAGCAGATGGGCCAAGACAAGCCGTTGTCTTGGAACAACACAAGAATGATAGTTGTGGATATTTCGCTGTCTTCAACATGCTGAGCGCTTTGACTTCTGTCCTTGTCACAGAAGAAAGACAGGTGCTTGATCACCATCTCATCGCAGTTAACATTGCTCAGGCATTATATTTTGCAGAAGGTGCTGTCAGCCACGCTCATTTTTGGTTCAGATTCCACCAGATGAAGTCCATATTGATTCGGGCTGTCGACGAACAGATATGTCTGGGCAGAAATTATTATCCTTGGACAAGAGAGGATGTAGACAGTAAGTCTCGATGTGATGAACAGCTTTGTTCAGTATAACTAAATCCAAAAGGACATGTGATGGAAAGGATATATCTGCATCACATACTCGGCGAGGATGATTGGATCGACATCATCAGAAATTGGATGCCAAATAAAGAGGTAATGTACAGTTGTGAGATGTATCTCAAGACAAGGAGGTGGTGAGGGACCCACCGTACAGCTATGATTCCAGCGATTTATTTGGCTTCACAATTTTGGCCGAAATGTCTGCAAACACTCTCCGGTACAACAGGTGACTTTATTCCAAGTGATCTCTTTGATCTTGATGCAAATGGAGAAACAAAGCTAATTCGATACAGTCTGCAAGTGAAGAATATATTACAGCTGGAAAAGATCTTTCAACAGTTTCAAACATCAGAAAATTACATCCACGCATTTCTCATGGGCCAGACAAACCACTGGATTTGTTTAGTTGTAGATAAGGTAATTGTACAATCCTTCTTAAAAGTATTTTATTCATACTTTGATAGTTTGAGGGGCGAGTTGAGACAGTTCTATTTGACTCCCGAAGGATGTCTAATTTGTTGGAGATGACCGATGATGACATCATGCAAAAGTTGATCGCGGACAGCGCAAAAGATGAAGAAGAGGATCTCATTTTGAGAGAGCAATATTTTGAATCAATGCGGGACACGAGGGACACCTGTTTCTTATTTGACGATTTCGCCAAGGGAAAGAAGGATGTCGTGGATGTCCTTGTGGACATGAACATTTCTGGTTTTTTGGAGAACTTTGAGCAACACACAGGATTCTTACACGAAGAAGGTGATACCTCTGCACGATTACGTGGGATGACGTCATCAGTTATCGACAAAGACGAGTGGATTTGCATGTTCTTGAACTGGCTTGAAAATTGGTATCCTCCTGCGGTGATCGACTCTAACGTGAAGAGCTCCATATTGTCCCTTGGCATTCATCGCCTCAACACGCATCATGTCCATAGGTCGGTGCTCTCAAAGATCTAGTTGTGTCTATGCTCCTGATAATTGCAGGCTGACACTTTGGACGAGCCGAGTGGACAGCATGATCACTTTCTCAGAGCTGAATGACAAACTCATAGAACGTTTCGAAACTACATTCTCTTGGTTCAAAACCACTTTCAAATAAATATTTTCTAGCCGATGAAATGTTCTCTGTTAGGGTTTATTGACTCCGAGCCTCCAAGCTTCTTCGACCCCAAATAAAACAAAGATCTACAATCCGCTATGACATCCCTCCTTCTGGTATTTCTAGTCGTTCCATGATGCTTTTCAGTTGCGACAGGTCGATCGGTTTGGTCAGGTGAGTGTCGAACCCAAAACTTTTGCATTTTTCGATATCCTCCGCCATTCCGTATCCTGACAACGCGATGGCTCTAAACGTTTGAAGGCATTCTTTCTTCAAGAAAGAGATGACATCATATCCCGTTCCATCTGGCAAACCAATATCACTAATCAACAAGTTGAAAGAATATCCATTAGCCATCTGTTAACGTCATCAGATCAGATGATAGTTGAAATTTCCGTGGGATCTCACCTCTTGTGCGGCCTTGTATGTCTCGGCCGTTTTTAAATGAATGAAACCCATCTTTTGAGAAAGAGTTCTCCTCATGACCATCATGGTGGTCTTGTCATCTTCTACGAGCAACACCCTCCACTTTGAGGGGTCGAACGGTTTGAGCTCTTTGATGACGTCATCATGTTCCATTCTCATCTTTGGGGTGGTGGGAGGGGGTGGAAGAGGTATCCACACCGTGAATGTGCTTCCCTTACCATTACCTTCAGATTCCACTTGCAGATCGCCGCCATGCATCGCAGCAAAGGATTTACACAGACTCAGACCTGTTTATTTCAACACTCACAAAGTCTGGTATCAAATATATACCTAGCCCAAGACCACCAAACTTTTGGTTGATGCCAGCACCCTGCTCGAAAGGTCTAAATATCTTATCCATCGTCTCTCTTTCTATTCCTAACAATCCTCAGACTTGTAACTAAGGTGAGTGGTTATTACCGATTCCTTGGTCCTTCACGCTGACGAATAATCTTTCCCCCTCATTGTACATATTGACGAGGATTTGTGTGTCTACAACGGGTCAGTATGACATCTTATCGTATGTCATGTCGTCACTCACGTTCTGGAGAGAATTTGATCGCATTTCTGAGCAGATTCCAAAATATCTGCTGTAAGCGGACTGCGTCCGCACTGACTTGAACTCTTTCTGCTGTACAATCGTATTTGATCTCCTGTCAAAGTGTCAGAAATGACACTCATGACGTCATCATTACATTCGAGAAGAATACGAGAATATCCAAACACTTACTTGCTGTTTGTCGGATGTTTCTTTCTTTAGATTTGAAATTGTGTGACTCATCGTTTCTCCCGCGTCAACATTCTGCAATCTCAATGACATCTTATCTTTCGTCGTCTATTCTGATCAGCGATATCTCATATGATGACGTCATACCTTTGTGATGTCCAAAAGGTCATCTATGAGCTGGATTTCTGTTTTGATGTTTTTATACATCAATCCGAGAGTGTCTTTACTCTCTATAGATATTCCCCGATCTGATGTCAACTCTTGTATCATCAACAATATTGGTGCTAAAAATAGATCAGTTTTGGATTCTACAACGAGGAGAAGATGACAAGAAATTACCTAATGGGGTGCGCATTTCGTGTGAAAGTGATGCTAAAAATAGATCTTTGCTGTGGTTCACTTTTTCAGCTTGTAATCGTAATAACTCCCTTCTATTGGATTCTTTTCGTGACTCGTTTAATTTTAATTTTGAAATAACTCTAGCCTTTAACTCCAGTGCTAAAAATAGAATGAATATGACATCTTTACACCATTGTAGATGATTAGAAACCAAGATACTCACTGGAAAATGGCTTGAGCATGTAATCATCAGCCCCCAATCCGAAACCTAAATGCTGTACAAATAAGACATCATATGAGATATGCTTTGTGATAGCTCATGATATCACAACTCACCCTACTATCTTCTCCAGCTCTTGCAGTTATCAAAATGATAGGTATGTTTTCTGTGGATGGATCGTTCCTCAATCTACAATCAATCAATATCCTAGTTGTATAATTCTCCTGTCAAGAAATTTCTGAGAAAATTGACCTCTGTAATAATTCCATTCCATCTATGATGGGCATCATGACATCAGATAGTATCAGTTCAGGTGTCGTTGTAGAATGACATATGTCAAGTGCCTCCTGCCCGTTCCTTGCCAGTAATATTCTCCCCATCTACAACTCTTTTCAGCATGATGTTTGTCATATCATCACTTAAGAAATGATAAAAATAAATTTCGTACCCCGTTGAGTAGTTTGTGTATATAATTTCGCATATCATTATTGTCATCTACAATCAGTATATACGGCAGTGTCTCCACCCCCCCTTCATTAAGCTTCTCGCTCGATGTCACCTAAAAATAGATCAACACCCAGTTGTAGACAAAACCCCGTCTGATTGCGATGTCTACAAGAATCTTATGCAGAGAAAATAACGATCTAAAAATAGAATCGTATGAGATTTGTCACCAGATCATGTATCTCATTCTCCATCTGTTGCGGGAACATTGGGCGGGTGTTGGTACTGTTTTGATCGCTGATTTTGATCGGAATCGTAATGTGGAATTCACTACCCTGCCCGATATGTGATTCCAAGGTGATCTGTCAAAAATGTCATGTTGACGTCAACGATTATCAATACGATATCATACCAAAAATGTGAAAAAATCACGATAGATGAAGATATCTTACTTTGCCCTTGTGTAGATCGACTAATTCCTTGACAAGTGACAGGCCGATGCCACTACCTTCGTGTGATCTACCCATTGTAGATGCTCGATAGAACCTCTCAAATACTCTCCCTTGCTCCTCCCCTGATATCCCCACTCCGGTATCCCTCACTATGAAATCAAACTGTTTATGTCAATCTACAACCGCGATGTAGATGAATACAGTGTTTAGTGCGGCAAAGCCAGTTTGACAATATTAAATTGTGGCTCTGCACACTTGAATGTGCAGAAATAGATGTCTAAATATACCTGTGTATCTGTTTGGTTAATCGTGACTGTGATGGATCCTTTCAGAGTGTACTTCAATGCGTTGGACCTGTCAATATTCAGGTGAAAATTCACGGGAATGCACTCACATCAAGTTGTAGACGATGGTCTCCCACACATTTGCATCAGCAGAAACCTGTCATGATGTCACCAAGACGACCCAACCATGAAAAAAAATCTATTTTTAGAAACTTGAAGAAAAAACTCACACTCTTGGCATTCTCTTGCTTTCTTACGACCAATTGTATCTCAGCCCTCTCACAAGCGGATTGAAAAATGGATACATAGTCGGCCGCCAGTTGGCACAAGTTTGTTGGTTCTAAATTTAGCTGCATTCTCCCCGTCTCAATTCTCGTAAAATTCAAAAGATTATTCACAAGTTTGAGCAGCCTCTTGGAATTTTTGCTGATCAGTTGTAGACTGTCATTCACTTGTCTCAACGAGGTATCTCTGCGATTTTCAGTCGATTTCCTCGTATCCAATTAAAATTCGATGTCACCAAGACAACCAACCTTAAAATAGAATATCTATTTTTAGAAATAAAATCTTACTGGTTATTTTGTAATAGATCATCTAATGGGCCAAGCATCAGTGTGAGTGGTGTTCTAAATTCATGTGACATGTTTGAAAAGAATTGAGTCTTCTGTCTATCTAAATCAGCCATAGCTTTTGCTCTCTTCTCTTCCTCCTCCTTATTGGTGATGGAGGTGATGGTCCCCGTGATCTGATCATGTCATCACTCATTTTCTCGAAAAAATTAAATTTGGAAAATTTGTCAGACTACAACGAGACAATTTCGTACCTGTCTGGAGATGTTAGATAAAAAGGTGGAATAAGAGCCTTCGTATTCCCGCCACGGATTGATTCCTATGATAAGCACACCATGCTCCTCTAATGGCAGTATGATCACCTGTTGATCTCAACAATTTTCGTAACATCTTTTTAATAGAAAATTCGGTGATTTTACCTGCTCTATTGAGCGGGAGTCTGGCTCTGGTGTCACTGGTCTCTTCTCGACAGGTAGATCTACAACCTGCCAGAATTAAAAATGATGAGATCCTGATTGACATCACCTTTAATTGGTGTGTTCGGTATACTTCTTTTATCGCCACAGCCAGATCATCATTTGCCTCCATCTCATCAACTAATTGCGTCATCATCATTTTGTTATGAAAGATGTCTGATGGTCTTTTGTGCCTATTCGTGACAGCGTATATATTTTTGTCTGAAACAAACCAAGACATAAATAATTTCTCAGTATCTAAAACAATAGACTCACACAACCATCCTTATGGCTTTTTGACAACAAATACTTTTCGAATGACTCACCGTTCAATGATATGTATTTCGGCACAAGATCTTTTCCAATAGATTGGTCATATCTCCCCGTTAGGAGGAGTCCTTTGCCGTCAGCTCGGTACACCAGAGAGAAAGGCAATGATGAGTACCCTGACATGAGGTCTAGAGATCTAAAAATAGATTCATCGACAGAAATCATCTGTGAGATCTGGCTCAGATCTTTCAATATACTCATGTCGCGATTATTGAACACGTAACTGTAGAGGTCAGAGTGTCCAAGTGAATATCCTCATAAAACATCTTCTTACGATGAAGTCTCATATACGGTGATCAAAATGCCACAAATGTTGTAATCGTCGATGATGGGGGAGAAGCACCACTGATTATTTCAGCCAAGAAAATCGTCTATGACACGAAGAATGTAAAAAATCTCACAGAGAGGTATCTTTCTTTTGTCCTGCCACCATCTCCGCTGTTAAGAGGTAACATTACATCTTCGCTCAGGTTAGGTTTTCCATCTTGCATCACTCCCTACTCTAGTCAATAATGTCTTTTCTACGATGCTGCATGAATCACCTGCAACATAGGGCCGATGGTGTCCCATATCTCTCTCCACACCTCTCTAGCGGGACAGGCATACAAGTGTGGATGCTTCTGACCCATCACCTTTCGATAATGGTCGTTGTACACCTTTTGGCATTAATGAAATAAAGTTTGCAGAAGACAGAAGTCTCAGACAAATGAGATGTATATCGATTATTACCACAAGAAGATCTGTTCCAAGCATGAGACTGGAGGCAAATTGTGAAGTTAAGAGAGCAGAAAATGCGCTGTGATAGGCAGTCGGCCATTGCTCTCGTGGTCCTAAAGAGGTCTCTCCCCAAGAAAATGTCTCATACATTTGTCCCATTTCCCCAGCTAACTCCATGAACTGAGCGCGGCTAAGACGGCTGAATACTTGAGAGCAGTTTCCATCCTCTATAAATCCGTAAGACATTTTTCGACCCTTTCGGAGAATTACCTTCTATTCTCCTCTTCTTCTTTGCCACTTCATCCGTGTCGGAGGGCTTCATACGATGCGGTCTTGTATGGAAGAGGAGGAATCCCCCAAAATGCGAATTCCACATGAGATTTCGTGCACACGTTTATCAAAATTCGAGGGGTGAGCCGTATTTCCATGGTAACTGGGGAAATGAACAAGTTCGTGAGTGATGCCATCATCAAAATATTCTAAATAAAGTGCCGATCTATTCATCAGCAAGGCACTGCAAGCCGGCTCAAACCCTCGTCAGCACGCACGTTAATTTCACGTCAGTTATCGCGGGGCACGGTAAGGAATTGCAGTGCCTTGCAGACATTAAAGGCATGCAGAAGCGGTTGCTTTGCATAAATGTGCGGTTTGATGTTATTTCCGGTGCTTCGTTTGATTTTTGGAGACGTTAATAATCGTGATTGATACAGTAATTCACGCACTAGACGAGTGTTATTTGATGCTTCATAATGTCCGGTCTCATTGTCTTTTTATGAAGGGCAGAGATCCAGGTATTTGATCTCAGCTGCACTCACCTCATCAGACACCTCTTCCTTTCCATCTGATTCTTTGTCTGAGTCAGTTAGGAGTTGTAGCAAAACAAATCTTTCAAAATAAAACAAGAAATCAAATGATTAGATACAATGTAGTTGTTTCTTGTATTTTAGACTATCTTTTATGTTTGCTATATGTTCTATAGCGTTTTGTGCCGTGTTTCTATCTTTCCTGAAACCTCTTTGATTGTCATGTAATATATTATGTTTGATGAGAACTTTCACCAGACAATCATTGATAATGTGGAAGAACACTTTGTACATCATGCTTAACA